>JAVRKA010001223.1:0-20261 GCA_034508555.1 Venustoraphidia nigricollis
GTTCTGATAGGCATTTCAGATGTAGTTTCCGATAGGCATTTTAAAAATAGTTGTCGATAGGCATTTCAGATATAGGTGTCGATAGGCATTTCAGATATAGGTGTCGATAGGCATTTCAGATATAGGTGTCGATAGGCATTTCAGATATAGGTGTCGATAGGCATTTCAGATATAGGTGTCGATAGGCATTTCAGATATAGGTGTCGATAGGCATTTCAGATATAGGTGTCGATAGGCATTTCAGATATAGGTGTCGATAGGCATTTCAGATATAGGTGCCGATAGGCATTTCAGATATAGTTGCCGATTGGCATTTTAAAAATAGGTGCCGATAGGCATTTCAGATATAGAAGCCGATAGGCATTTCAAATATAGGTGCCGATAGGCAGTCCAGATATGGTTGCCGATAGGCATTTCAAATATAGGTGCTGATAGGCATTTCAGATGTAGTTTCCGATAGGCATTTCAAAAATAGGTGTCGATAGGCATTTCAGATATAGGTGTCGATAGGCATTTCAGATATAGGTGTCGATAGGCATTTCAGATATAGGTGTCGATAGGCATTTCAGATATAGGTGTCGATAGGCATTTCAGATATAGGTGTCGATAGGCATTTCAGATATAGGTGTCGATAGGCATTTCAGATATAGGTGCCGATAGGCATTTCAGATATAGTTGCCGATTGGCATTTTAAAAATAGGTGCCGATAGGCATTTCAGATATAGAAGCCGATAGGCATTTCAAATATAGGTGCCGATAGGCATTCCAGATATGGTTGCCGATAGGCATTTCAAATATAGGTGCTGATAGGCATTTCAGGTGTAGTTTCCGATAGGCATTTCAAAAATAGGTGTCGATAGGCATTTCAGATATAGGTGTCGATAGGCATTTCAGATATAGGTGTCGATAGGCATTTCAGATATAGGTGTCGATAGGCATTTCAGATATAGGTGTCGATAGGCATTTCAGATATAGGTGTCGATAGGCATTTCAGATATAGGTGTCGATAGGCATTTCAGATATAGGTGTCGATAGGCATTTCAGATATAGGTGCCGATAGGCATTTCAGATATAGTTGCCGATTGGCATTTTAAAAATAGGTGCCGATAGGCATTTCAGATATAGAAGCCGATAGGCATTTCAAATATAGGTGCCGATAGGCATTCCAGATATGGTTGCCGATAGGCATTTCAAATATAGGTGCTGATAGGCATTTCAGATGTAGTTTCCGATAGGCGTTTCAAAAATAGGTGTCGATAGGCATTTCAGATATAGGTGTCGATAGGCTTTTCAGATATAGGTGTCGATAGGCATTTCAGATATAGGTGTCGATAGGCATTTCAGATATAGGTGTCGATAGGCATTTCAGATATAGGTGTCGATAGGCATTTTAGATATAGGTGCCGATAGGCATTTCAGATATAGTTGCCGATTGGCATTTTAAAAATAGGTGCCGATAGGCATTTCAGATATAGAAGCCGATAGGCATTTCAAATATAGGTCCCGATAGGCATTCCAGATATGGTTGCCGATAGGCATTTCAAATATAGGTGCTGATAGGCATTTCAGATGTAGTTTCCGATAGGCTTTTCAAGAATAGGTGTCGATAGGCATTTCAGATATAGGTGTCGATAGGCATTTCAGATATAGGTGTCGATAGGCATTTCAGATATAGGTGTCGATAGGCATTTCAGATATAGGTGTCGATAGGCATTTCAGATATAGGTGTCGATAGGAATTTCAGATATAGGTGTCGATAGGCATTTCAGATATAGGTGTCGATAGGCATTTCAGATATAGGTGCCGATAGGCATTTCAGATATAGTTGCAGATTGGCATTTTAAAAATAGGTGCCGATAGGCATTTCAGATATAGAAGCCGATAGGCATTTAAAATATAGGTGCCGATAGGCATTCCAGATATGGTTGCCGATAGGCATTTCAAATATAGGTGCTAATATGCATTTCAGATGTAGTTTCCGATAGGCATTTCAAAAATAGGTGTCGATAGGCATTTCAGATATAGGTGTCGATAGGCATTTCAGATATAGGTGTCGATAGGCATTTCATATATAGGTGCCGATAGGCATTTCAGATATAGTTGCCGATTTGCATTTTAAAAATAGGTGCCGATAGGCATTTCAGATATAGAAGCCGATAGGCATTTCAAATATAGGTGCCGATAGGCATTCCAGATATGGTTGCCGATAGGCATTTCAAATATAGGTGCTGATAGGCATTTCAGATGTAGTTTCCGATAGGCATTTCAAAAATAGGTGTCGATAGGCATTTCAGATATAGGTGTCGATAGGCATTTCAGATATAGGTGTCGATAGGCATTTCAGATATAGGTGTCGATAGGCATTTCAGATATAGGTGTCGATAGGCATTTCAGATATAGGTGTCGATAGGCATTTCAGATATAGGTGTCGATAGGCATTTCAGATATAGGTGTCGATAGGCATTTCAGATATAGGTGCCGATAGGCATTTCAGATATAGTTGCCGATTGGCATTTTAAAAATAGGTGCCGATAGGCATTTCAGATATAGAAGCCGATAGGCATTTCAAATATAGGTGCCGATAGGCATTCCAGATATGGTTGCCGATAGGCATTTCAAATATAGGTGCTGATAGGCATTTCAGATGTAGTTTCCGATAGGCATTTCAAAAATAGGTGTCGATAGGCATTTCAGATATAGGTGTCGATAGGCATTTCAGATATAGGTGTCGATAGGCATTTCAGATATAGGTGTCGATAGGCATTTCAGATATAGGTGCCGATAGGCATTTCAGATATAGTTGCCGATTGGCATTTTAAAAATAGGTGCCGATAGGCATTTCAGATATAGAAGCCGATAGGCATTTCAAATATAGGTGCCGATAGACATTCCAGATATGGTTGCCGATAGGCATTTCAAATATAGGTGCTGATAGGCATTTTAGATGTAGTTTCCGATAGGCATTTCAAAAATAGGTGTCGATAGGCATTTCAGATATAGGTGTCGATAGGCATTTCAGATATAGGTGTCGATAGGCATTTCAGATATAGGTGTCGATAGGCATTTCAGATATAGGTGTCGATAGGCATTTCAGATATAGGTGTCGATAGGCATTTCAGATATAGGTGTCGATAGGCATTTCAGATATAAGTGTCGATAGGCATTTCAGATATAGGTGCCGATAGGCATTTCAGATATAGTTGCCGATTGGCATTTTAAAAATAGGTGCCGATAGGCATTTCAGATATAGAAGCCGATAGGCATTTAAAATATAGGTGCCGATAGGCATTCCAGATATGGTTGCCGATAGGCATTTCAAATATAGGTGCTGATAGGCATTTCAGATGTAGTTTCCGATAGGCATTTCAAAAATAGGTGTCGATAGGCATTTTAGATATAGGTGTCGATAGGCATTTCAGATATAGGTGTCGATAGACATTTCAGATATAGGTGTCGATAGGCATTTCAGATATAGGTGTCGATAGGCATTTCAGATATAGGTGTCGATAGGCATTTCAGATATAGGTTTCGATAGGCATTTCAGATATAGGTGTCGATAGGCATTTCAGATATAGGTGTCGATAGGCATTTCAGATATAGGTGTCGATAGGCATTTCAGATATAGTTGCCGATTGGCATTTTAAAAATAGGTGCCGATAGGCATTTCAAATATAGAAGCCGATAGGCATTTCAAATATAGGTGCCGATAGGCATTCCAGATATGGTTGCCGATAGGCATTTCAAATATAGGTGCTGATAGGCATTTCAGATGTAGTTTCCGATAGGCATTTCAAAAATAGGTGTCGATAGGCATTTCAGATATAGGTGTCGATAGGCATTTCAGATATAGGTGTCGATAGGCATTTCAGATATAGGTGTCGATAGGCATTTCAGATATAGGTGTCGATAGGCATTTCAGATATAGGTGTCGATAGGCATTTCAGATATAGGTGTCGATAGGCATTTCAGATATAGGTGTCGATAGGCATTTCAGATATAGGTGTCGATAGGCATTTCAGATATAGGTGCCGATAGGCATTTCAGATATAGTTGCCGATTAGCATTTTAAAAATAGGTGCCGATAGGCATTTCAGATATAGAAGCCGATAGGCATTTCAAATATAGGTGCCGATAGGTATTCCAGAAATGGTTGCCGATAGGCATTTCAAATATAGGTGCTGATAGGCATTTCAGATGTAGTTTCCGATAGGCATTTCAAAAATAGGTGTCGATAGGCATTTCAGATATAGGTGTCGATAGGCATTTCAGATATAGGTGTCGATAGGCATTTCAGATAGAGGTGTCGATAGGCATTTCAGATATAGGTGTCGATAGGCATTTCAGATATAGGTGTCGATAGGCATTTCAGATATAGGTGTCGATAGGCATTTCAGATATAGGTGTCGATAGGCATTTCAGATATAGGTGCCGATAGGCATCTCAGATATAGTTGCCGATTGGCATTTTAAAAATAGGTGCCGATAGGCATTTCAGATATAGAAGCCGATAGGCATTTCAAATATAGGTGCCGATAGGCATTCCAGATATGGTTGCCGATAGGCATTTCAAATATAGGTGCTGATAGGCATTTCAGATGTAGTTTCCGATAGGCATTTCAAAAATAGGTGTCGATAGGCATTTCAGATATAGGTGTCGATAGGCATTTCAGATATAGGTGTCGATAGGCATTTCAGATATAGGTGTCGATAGGCATTTCAGATATATGTGTCGATAGGCATTTCAGATATAGGTGTCGATAGGCATTTCAGATATAGGTGTCGATAGGCATTTCAGATATAGGTGTCGATAGGCATTTCAGATATAGGTGCCGATAGGCATTTCAGATATAGTTGCCGATTGGCATTTTAAAAATAGGTGCCGATAGGCATTTCAGATATAGAAGCCGATAGGCATTTCAAATATAGGTGCCGATAGGCATTCCAGATATGGTTGCCGATAGGCATTTCAAATATAGGTGCTGATAGGCATTTCAGATGTAGTTTCCGATAGGCATTTCAAAAATAGGTGTCGATAGGCATTTCAGATACAGGTGTCGATAGGCATTTCAGATATAGGTGTCGATAGGCATTTCAGATATAGGTGTCGATAGGCATTTCAGATATAGGTGTCGATAGGCATTTCAGATATAGGTGTCGATAGGCATTTCAGATATAGGTGTCGATAGGCATTTCAGATATAGGTATCGATAGGCATTTCAGATATAGGTGCCGATAGGCATTTCAGATATAGTTGCCGATTGGCATTTTAAAAATAGGTGCCGATAGGCATTTCAGATATAGAAGCCGATAGGCATTTCAAATATAGGTGCCGATAGGCATTCCAGATATGGTTGCCGATAGGAATTTCAAATATAGGTGCTGATAGGCATTTCAGAGGTAGTTTCCGATAGGCATTTCAAAAAAAGGTGTCGATAGGCATTTTAGATATAGGTGTCGATTGGCATTTCAGATATAGGTGTCGATAGGCATTTCAGACATAGGTGTCGATAGGCATTTCAGATATAGGTGTCGATAGGCATTTCAGATATAGGTGTCGATAGGCATTTCAGATATAGGTGTCGATAGGCATTTCAGATATAGGTGTCGATAGGCATTTCAGATATAGGTGTCGATAGGCATTTCAGATATAGGTGTCGATAGGCATTTCAGATATAGGTGTCGATAGGCATTTCAGATATAGGTGCCGATAGGCATTTCAGATATAGTTGCCGATTGGCATTTTAAAAATAGGTGCCGATAGGCATTTAAGATATAGAAGCCGATAGGCATTTCAAATATAGGTGCCGATAGGCATTCCAGATATGTTTGCCGATAGGCATTTCAAATATAGGTGTTGATAGGCATTTCAGATGTAGTTTCCGATAGGAATTTCAAAAATAGGTGTCGATAGGCATTTCAGATATAGGTGTCGATAGGCATTTCAGATATAGGTGTCGATAGGCATTTCAGATATAGGTGTCGATAGGCATTTCAGATATAGGTGTCGATAGGCATTTCAGATATAGGTGTCGATAGGCATTTCAGATATAGGTGCCGATAGGCATTTCAGATATAGGTGCCGATAGGCATTTCAGATATAGTTGCCGATTGGCATTTTAAAAATAGGTGCCGATAGGCATTTCAGATATAGAAGCCGATAGGCATTTCAAATATAGGTGCCGATAGGCATTCCAGATATGGTTGCCGATAGGTATTTCAAATATAGGTGCTGATAGGCATTTCAGATGTAGTTTCCGATAGGCATTTCAAAAATAGGTGTCGATAGGCATTTCAGATATAGGTGTCGATAGGCATTTCAGATATAGGTGTCGATAGGCATTTCAGATATAGGTGTCGATAGGAATTTCAGATATAGGTGTCGATAGGCATTTCAGATATAGGTGTCGATAGGCATTTCAGATAAAGGTGCCGATAGGCATTTCAGATATAGTTGCCGATTGGCATTTTAAAAATAGGTGCCGATAGGCATTTCAGATATAGAAGCCGATAGGCATTTCAAATATAGGTGCCGATAGGCATTCCAGATATGGTTGCCGATAGGCATTTCAAATATAGGTGCTGATAGGCATTTCAGATGTAGTTTCCAATAGGCATTTCAAGAATAGGTGTCGATAGGCATTTCAGATATAGGTGTCGATAGGCATTTCAGATATAGGTGTCGATAGGCATTTCAGATATAGGTGTCGATAGGCATTTCAGATATAGGTGTCGATAGGCATTTCAGATATAGGTGTCGATAGGAATTTCAGATATAGGTGTCGATAGGCATTTCAGATATAGGTGTTGATAGGTATTTCAGATATAGGTGCCGATAGGCATTTCAGATATAGTTGCAGATTGGCATTTTAAAAATAGGTGCCGATAGGCATTTCAGATATAGAAGCCGATAGGCATTTCAAATATAGGTGCCGATAGGCATTCCAGATATGGTTGCCGATAGGCATTTCAAATATAGGTGCTGATAGGCATTTCAGATGTAGTTTCCGATAGGCATTTCAAAAATAGGTGTCGATAGGCATTTCAGATATAGGTGTCGATAGGCATTTCAGATATAGGTGTCGATAGGCATTTCAGATATAGGTGCCGATAGGCATTTCAGATATAGTTGCCGATTTGCATTTTAAAAATAGGTGCCGATAGGCATTTCAGATATAGAAGCCGATAGGCATTTTAAATATAGGTGCCGATAGGCATTCCAGATATGGTTGCCGATAGGCATTTCAAATATAGGTGCTGATAGGCATTTCAGATGTAGTTTCCGATAGGCATTTCAAAAATAGGTGTCGATAGGCATTTCAGATATAGGTGTCGATAGGCATTTCAGATATAGGTGTCGATAGGCATTTCAGATATAGGTGCCGATAGGCATTTCAGATATAGGTGCCGATAGGCATTTCAGTTATAGTTGCCGATTGGCATTTTAAAAATAGGTGCCGATAGGCATTTCAGATATAGAAGCCGATAGGCATTTCAAATATAGGTGCCGATAGGCATTCCAGATATGGTTGCCGATAGGTATTTCAAATATAGGTGCTGATAGGCATTTCAGATGTAGTTTCCGATAGGCATTTCAAAAATAGGTGTCGATAGGCATTTCAGATATAGGTGTCGATAGGCATTTCAGATATAGGTGTCGATAGGCATTTCAGATATAGGTGTCGATAGGAATTTCAGATATAGGTGTCGATAGGCATTTCAGATATAGGTGTCGATAGGCATTTCAGATAAAGGTGCCGATAGGCATTTCAGATATAGTTGCCGATTGGCATTTTAAAAATAGGTGCCGATAGGCATTTCAGATATAGAAGCCGATAGGCATTTCAAATATAGGTGCCGATAGGCATTCCAGATATGGTTGCCGATAGGCATTTCAAATATAGGTGCTGATAGGCATTTCAGATGTAGTTTCCAATAGGCATTTCAAGAATAGGTGTCGATAGGCATTTCAGATATAGGTGTCGATAGGCATTTCAGATATAGGTGTCGATAGGCATTTCAGATATAGGTGTCGATAGGCATTTCAGATATAGGTGTCGATAGGCATTTCAGATATAGGTGTCGATAGGAATTTCAGATATAGGTGTCGATAGGCATTTCAGATATAGGTGTTGATAGGTATTTCAGATATAGGTGCCGATAGGCATTTCAGATATAGTTGCAGATTGGCATTTTAAAAATAGGTGCCGATAGGCATTTCAGATATAGAAGCCGATAGGCATTTCAAATATAGGTGCCGATAGGCATTCCAGATATGGTTGCCGATAGGCATTTCAAATATAGGTGCTGATAGGCATTTCAGATGTAGTTTCCGATAGGCATTTCAAAAATAGGTGTCGATAGGCATTTCAGATATAGGTGTCGATAGGCATTTCAGATATAGGTGTCGATAGGCATTTCAGATATAGGTGCCGATAGGCATTTCAGATATAGTTGCCGATTTGCATTTTAAAAATAGGTGCCGATAGGCATTTCAGATATAGAAGCCGATAGGCATTTTAAATATAGGTGCCGATAGGCATTCCAGATATGGTTGCCGATAGGCATTTCAAATATAGGTGCTGATAGGCATTTCAGATGTAGTTTCCGATAGGCATTTCAAAAATAGGTGTCGATAGGCATTTCAGATATAGGTGTCGATAGGCATTTCAGATATAGGTGTCGATAGGCATTTCAGATATAGGTGTCGATAGGCATTTCAGATATAGGTGTCGATAGGCATTTCAGATATAGGTGTCGATAGGCATTTCAGATATAGGTGTCGATAGGCATTTCAGATATAGGTGCCGATAGGCATTTCAGATATAGTTGCCGATTGGCATTTTAAAAATAGGTGCCGATAGGCATTTCAGATATAGAAGCCGATAGGCATTTCAAATATAGGTGCCGATAGGCATTCCAGATATGGTTGCCGATAGGCATTTCAAATATAGGTGCTGATAGGCATTTCAGATGTAGTTTCCGATAGGCATTTGAAAAATAGGTGTCGATAGGCATTTCAGATATAGGTGTCGATAGGCATTTCAGATATAGGTGTCGATAGGCATTTCAGATATAGGTGTCGATAGGCATTTCAGATATAGGTGTCGATGGACATTTCAGATATAGGTGTCGATAGGCATTTCAGATATAGGTGCCGATAGGCATTTCAGATATAGTTGCCGATTGGCATTTTGAAAATAGGTGCCGATAGGCATTTCAGATATAGAAGCCGATAGGCATTTCAAATATAGGTGCCTATAGGCATTCCAGATATGGTTGCCGATAGGCATTTCAAATATAGGTGCTGATAGGCATTTCAGATGTAGTTTCCGATAGGCATTTCAAAAATAGGTGTCGATAGGCATTTCAGATATAGGTGTCGATAGGCATTTCAGATATAGGTGTCGATAGGCATTTCAGATATAGGTGCTGATAGGCATTTCAGATATAGTTGCCGATTGGCATTTTAAAAATAGGTGCCGATAGGCATTTCAGATATAGAAGCCGATAGGCATTTCAAATATAGGTACCGATAGGCATTCCAGATATGGTTGCCGATAGGCATTTCAAATATAGGTGCTGATAGGCATTTTGGATGTAGTTTCCGATAGGCATTTCAAAAATAGGTGTCGATAGGCATTTCAGATATAGGTGTCGATAGGCATTTCAGATATAGGTGTCGATAGGCATTTCAGATATAGGTGTCGATAGGCATTTCAGATATAGGTGTCGATAGGCATTTCAGATATAGGTGTCGATAGGCATTTCAGATATAGGTGTCGATAGGCATTTCAGATATAGGTTTTGATAGGCATTTCAGATATAGGTGCCGATAGGCATTTCAGATATAGTTGCCGATTGGCATTTTAAAAATAGGTGCCGATAGGCATTTCAGATATAGAAGCCGATAGGCATTTCAAATATAGGTGCCGATAGGCATTCCAGATATGGTTGCCGATAGGCATTTCAAATATAGGTGCTGATAGGCATTTCATATGTAGTTTCCGATAGGCATTTCAAAAATAGGTGTCGATAGGCATTTCAGATATAGGTGTCGATAGGCATTTCAGATATAGGTGTCGATAGGCATTTCAGATATAGGTGTCGATAGGCATTTCAGATATAGGTGCCGATAGGCATTTCAGATATAGGTGTCGATAGGCATTTCAGATATAGGTGTCGATAGGCATTTCAGATATAGGTGTCGGTAGGCATTTCAGACATAGGTGCCGATAGGCATTTCAGATATAGTTGCCGATTGGCATTTTAAAAATAGGTGCCGATAGGCATTTCAGATATAGAAGCCGATAGGCATTTCAAATATAGGTGCCGATAGGCATTCCAGATATGGTTGCCGATAGGCATTTCAAATATAGGTGCTGATAGGCATTTCAGATGTAGTTTCCGATAGGCATTTCAAAAATAGGTGTCGATAGGCATTTCAGATATAGGTGTCGATAGGCATTTCAGATATAGGTGTCGATAGGCATTTTAGATATAGGTGTCGATAGGCATTTCAGATATAGGTGTCGATAGGCATTTCAGATATAGGTGTCGATAGGCATTTTAGATATAGGTGTCAATAGGCATTTCAGATATAGGTGTCGATAGGCATTTCAGATATAGGTGCCGATAGGCATTTTAGATATAGTTGCCGATTGGCATTTTAAAAATAGGTGCCGATAGGCATTTCAGATATAGAAGCCGATAGGCATTTCAAATATAGGTGCCGATAGGCATTCCAGATATGGTTGCCGATAGGCATTTCAAATATAGGTGCTGATAGGCATTTCAGATGTAGTTTCCGATAGGCATTTAAAAAATAGGTGTCCATAGGCATTTCAGATATAGGTGTCGATAGGCATTTCAGATATAGGTGTCGATAGGTATTTCAGATATAGGTGTCGATAGGCATTTCAGATATAGGTGTCGATAGGCATTTCAGATATAGGTGTCGATAGGCATTTCAGATATAGGTGTCAATAGGCATTTCAGATATAGGTGTCGATAGGCATTTCAGATATAGGTGTCGATAGGCATTTCAGATATAGGTGCCGATAGGCATTTCAGATATAGTTGCCGATTGGCATTTTAAAAATAGGTGCCGATAGGCATTTCAGATATAGAAGCCGATAGGCATTTCAAATATAGGTGCCGATAGGCATTCCAGATATGGTTGCTGATAGGCATTTCAAATATAGGTGCTGATAGGCATTTCAGATGTAGTTTCCGATAGGCATTTCAAAAATAGGTGTCGATAGGCATTTCAGATATAGGTGTCGATAGGCATTTCAGATATAGGTGTCGATAGGCATTTCAGATATAGGTGTCGATAGGCATTTCAGATATAGGTGTCGATAGGCATTTCAGATATAGGTGTCGATAGGCATTTCAGATATAGGTGTCGATAGGCATTTCAGATATAGGTGTCGATAGGCATTTCAGATATATGTGTCGATAGGCAATTCAGATATAGGTGCCGATAGGCATTTCAGATATAGTTGCCGATTGGCATTTTAAAAATAGGTGCCGATAGGCATTTCAGATATAGAAGCCGATAGGCATTTCAAATATAGGTGCCGATAGGCATTCCAGATATGGTTGCCGATAGGCATTTCAAATATAGGTGCTGATAGGCATTTCAGATGTAGTTTCCGATAGGCATTTCAAAAATAGGTGTCGATAGGCATTTCAGATATAGGTGTCGATAGGCATTTCAGATATAGGTGTCGATAGGCATTTCAGATATAGGTGTCGATAGGCATTTTAGATATAGGTGTCGATAGGCATTTCAGATATAGGTGTCGATAGACATTTCAGATATAGGTGTCGATTGGCATTTCAGATATAGGTGCCGATAGGCATTTCAGATATAGTTGCCGATTGGCATTTTAAAAATAGGTGCCGATAGGCATTTCAGATATAGAAGTCGATAGGCATTTCAAATATAGGTGCCGATAGGCATTCCAGATATGGTTGCCGATAGGCATTTCAAATATAGGTGCTGATAGGCATTTCAGATGTAGTTTCCGATAGGCATTTCAAAAATAGGTGTCGATAGGCATTTCAGATATAGGTGTCGATAGGCATTTCAGATATAGCTGTCGATAGGCATTTCAGATATAGGTGTCGATAGGCATTTCAGATATAGGTGTCGATAGGCATTTCAGATATAGGTGTCGATAGGCATTTCAGATATAGGTGTCGATAGGCATTTCAGATATAGGTGTCGATAGGCATTTCAGATATAGGTGTCGATAGGCATTTCAGATATAGGTGTCGATAGGCATTTCAGATATAGGTGTCGATAGGCATTTCATATATAGGTGCCGATAGGCATTTCAGATATAGTTGCCGATTGGCATTTTAAAAATAGGTGCCGATAGGCATTTCAGATATAGAAGCCGATAGGCATTTCAAATATAGGTGCCGATAGGCATTCCAGATATGGTTGCCGATAGGCATTTCAAATATAGGTGCTGATAGGCATTTCAGATGTAGTTTCCGATAGGCATTTCCAAAATAGGTGTCGATAGGCATTTCAGATATAGGGTGTCGATAGGCATTTCAGATATAGGTGTCGATAGGCATTTCAGATATAGGTGTCGATAGGCATTTCAGATATAGGTGTCGATAGGCATTTCAGATATAGGTGTCGATAGACATTTCAGATATAGGTGTCGATAGGCATTTCAGATATAGGTGCCGATAGGCATTTCAGATATAGTTGCCGATTGGCATTTTGAAAATAGGTGCCGATAGGCATTTCAGATATAGAAGCCGATAGGCATTTCAAATATAGGTGCCGATAGGCATTCCAGATATGGTTGCCGATAGGCATTTCAAATATAGGTGCTGATAGGCATTTCAGATGTAGTTTCCGATAGGCATTTCAAAAATAGGTGTCGATAGGCATTTCAGATATAGGTGTCGATAGGCATTTCAGATATAGGTGTCGATAGGCATTTCAGATATAGGTGTCGATAGGCATTTCAGATATAGGTGCTGATAGGCATTTCAGATATAGTTGCCGATTGGCATTTTAAAAATAGGTGCCGATAGGCATTTCAGATATAGAAGCCGATAGGCATTTCAAATATAGGTACCGATAGGCATTCCAGATATGGTTGCCGATAGGCATTTCAAATATAGGTGCTGATAGGCATTTCAGATGTAGTTTCCGATAGGCATTTCAAAAATAGGTGTCGATAGGCATTTCAAAAATAGGTGTCGATAGGCATTTCAGATATAGGTGTCGATAGGCATTTCAGATATAGGTGTCGATAGGCATTTCAGATATAGGTGTCGATAGGCATTTCAGATATAGGTGTCGATAGGCATTTCAGATATAGGTTTTGATAGGCATTTCAGATATAGGTGCCGATAGGCATTTCAGATATAGTTGCCGATTGGCATTTTAAAAATAGGTGCCGATAGGCATTTCAGATATAGAAGCCGATAGGCATTTCAAATATAGGTGCCGATAGGCATTCCAGATATGGTTGCCGATAGGCATTTCAAATATAGGTGCTGATAGGCATTTCAAATGTAGTTTCCGATAGGCATTTCAAAAATAGGTGTCGATAGGCATTTCAGATATAGGTGTCGATAGGCATTTCAGATATAGGTGTCGATAGGCATTTCAGATATAGGTGTCGATAGGCATTTCAGATATAGGTGTCGATAGGCATTTCAGATATAGGTGTCGATAGGCATTTCAGATATAGGTGTCGATAGGCATTTCAGATATAGTTGCCGATTGGCATTTTAAAAATAGGTGCCGATAGGCATTTCAAATATAGAAGCCGATAGGCATTTCAAATATAGGTGCCGATAGGCATTCCAGATATGGTTGCCGATAGGCATTTCAAATATAGGTGCTGATAGGCATTTCAGATGTAGTTTCCGATAGGCATTTCAAAAATAGGTGTCGATAGGCATTTCAGATATAGGTGTCGATAGGCATTTCAGATATAGGTGTCGATAGGCATTTCAGATATAGGTGTCGATAGGCATTTCAGATATAGGTGTCGATAGGCATTTCAGATATAGGTGTCGATAGGCATTTCAGATATAGGTGTCGATAGGCATTTCAGATATAGGTGTCGATAGGCATTTCAGATATAGGTGTCGATAGGCATTTCAGATATAGGTGCCGATAGGCATTTCAGATATAGTTGCCGATTGGCATTTTAAAAATAGGTGCCGATAGGCATTTCAGATATAGAAGCCGAGGGCATTTCAAATATAGGTGCCGATAGGTATTCCAGAAATGGTTGCCGATAGGCATTTCAAATATAGGTGCTGATAGGCATTTCAGATGTAGTTTCCGATAGGCATTTCAAAAATAGGTGTCGATAGGCATTTCAGATATAGGTGTCGATAGGCATTTCAGATATAGGTGTCGATAGGCATTTCAGATAGAGGTGTCGATAGGCATTTCAGATATAGGTGTCGATAGGCATTTCAGATATAGGTGTCGATAGGCATTTCAGATATAGGTGTCGATAGGCATTTCAGATATAGGTGTCGATAGGCATTTCAGATATAGGTGCCGATAGGCATCTCAGATATAGTTGCCGATTGGCATTTTAAAAATAGGTGCCGATAGGCATTTCAGATATAGAAGCCGATAGGCATTTCAAATATAGGTGCCGATAGGCATTCCAGATATGGTTGCCGATAGGCATTTCAAATATAGGTGCTGATAGGCATTTCAGATGTAGTTTCCGATAGGCATTTCAAAAATAGGTGTCGATAGGCATTTCAGATATAGGTGTCGATAGGCATTTCAGATATAGGTGTCGATAGGCATTTCAGATATAGGTGTCGATAGGCATTTCAGATATATGTGTCGATAGGCATTTCAGATATAGGTGTCGATAGGCATTTCAGATATAGGTGTCGATAGGCATTTCAGATATAGGTGTCGATAGGCATTTCAGATATAGGTGCCGATAGGCATTTCAGATATAGTTGCCGATTGGCATTTTAAAAATAGGTGCCGATAGGCATTTCAGATATAGAAGCCGATAGGCATTTCAAATATAGGTGCCGATAGGCATTCCAGATATGGTTGCCGATAGGCATTTCAAATATAGGTGCTGATAGGCATTTCAGATGTAGTTTCCGATAGGCATTTCAAAAATAGGTGTCGATAGGCATTTCAGATACAGGTGTCGATAGGCATTTCAGATATAGGTGTCGATAGGCATTTCAGATATAGGTGTCGATAGGCATTTCAGATATAGGTGTCGATAGGCATTTCAGATATAGGTGTCTATAGGCATTTCAGATATAGGTGTCGATAGGCATTTCAGATATAGGTATCGATAGGCATTTCAGATATAGGTGCCGATAGGCATTTCAGATATAGTTGCCGATTGGCATTTTAAAAATAGGTGCCGATAGGCATTTCAGACATAGAAGCCGATAGGCATTTCAAATATAGGTGCCGATAGGCATTCCAGATATGGTTGCCGATAGGAATTTCAAATATAGGTGCTGATAGGCATTTCAGAAGTAGTTTCCGATAGGCATTTCAAAAAAAGGTGTCGATAGGCATTTTAGATATAGGTGTCGATTGGCATTTCAGATATAGGTGTCGATAGGCATTTCAGATATAGGTGTCGATAGGCATTTCAGATATAGGTGTCGATAGGCATTTCAGATATAGGTGTCGATAGGCATTTCAGATATAGGTGTCGATAGGCATTTCAGATATAGGTGTCGATAGGCATTTCAGATATAGGTGTCGATAGGCATTTCAGATATAGGTGTCGATAGGCATTTCAGATATAGGTGTCGATAGGCATTTCAGATATAGGTGCCGATAGGCATTTCAGATATAGTTGCCGATTGGCATTTTAAAAATAGGTGCCGATAGGCATTTAAGATATAGAAGCCGATAGGCATTTCAAATATAGGTGCCGATAGGCATTCCAGATATGTTTGCCGATAGGCATTTCAAATATAGGTGTTGATAGGCATTTCAGATGTAGTTTCCGATAGGAATTTCAAAAATAGGTGTCGATAGGCATTTCAGATATAGGTGTCGATAGGCATTTCAGATATAGGTGTCGATAGGCATTTCAGATATAGGTGTCGATAGGCATTTCAGATATAGGTGTCGATAGGCATTTCAGATATAGGTGTCGATAGGCATTTCAGATATAGGTGCCGATAGGCATTTCAGATATAGGTGCCGATAGGCATTTCAGATATAGTTGCCGATTGGCATTTTAAAAATAGGTGCCGATAGGCATTTCAGATATAGAAGCCGATAGGCATTTCAAATATAGGTGCCGATAGGCATTCCAGATATGGTTGCCGATAGGTATTTCAAATATAGGTGCTGATAGGCATTTCAGATGTAGTTTCCGATAGGCATTTCAAAAATAGGTGTCGATAGGCATTTCAGATATAGGTGTCGATAGGCATTTCAGATATAGGTGTCGATAGGCATTTCAGATATAGGTGTCGATAGGAATTTCAGATATAGGTGTCGATAGGCATTTCAGATAGAGGTGTCGATAGGCATTTCAGATAAAGGTGCCGATAGGCATTTCAGATATAGTTGCCGATTGGCATTTTAAAAATAGGTGCCGATAGGCATTTCAGATATAGAAGCCGATAGGCATTTCAAATATAGGTGCCGATAGGCATTCCAGATATGGTTGCCGATAGGCATTTCAAATATAGGTGCTGATAGGCATTTCAGATGTAGTTTCCAATAGGCATTTCAAGAATAGGTGTCGATAGGCATTTCAGATATAGGTGTCGATAGGCATTTCAGATATAGGTGTCGATAGGCATTTCAGATATAGGTGTCGATAGGCATTTCAGATATAGGTGTCGATAGGCATTTCAGATATAGGTGTCGATAGGAATTTCAGATATAGGTGTCGATAGGCATTTCAGATATAGGTGTTGATAGGTATTTCAGATATAGGTGCCGATAGGCATTTCAGATATAGTTGCAGATTGGCATTTTAAAAATAGGTGCCGATAGGCATTTCAGATATAGAAGCCGATAGGCATTTCAAATATAGGTGCCGATAGGCATTCCAGATATGGTTGCCGATAGGCATTTCAAATATAGGTGCTGATAGGCATTTCAGATGTAGTTTCCGATAGGCATTTCAAAAATAGGTGTCGATAGGCATTTCAGATATAGGTGTCGATAGGCATTTCAGATATAGGTGTCGATAGGCATTTCAGATATAGGTGCAGATAGGCATTTCAGATATAGTTGCCGATTTGCATTTTAAAAATAGGTGCCGATAGGCATTTCAGATATAGAAGCCGATAGGCATTTTAAATATAGGTGCCGATAGGCATTCCAGATATGGTTGCCGATAGGCATTTCAAATATAGGTGCTGATAGGCATTTCAGATGTAGTTTCCGATAGGCATTTCAAAAATAGGTGTCGATAGGCATTTCAGATATAGGTGTCGATAGGCATTTCAGATATAGGTGTCGATAGGCATTTCAGATATAGGTGTCGATAGGCATTTCAGATATAGGTGTCGATAGGCATTTCAGATATAGGTGTCGATAGGCATTTCAGATATAGGTGTCGATAGGCATTTCAGATATAGGTGCCGATAGGCATTTCAGATATAGTTGCCGATTGGCATTTTAAAAATAGGTGCCGATAGGCATTTCAGATATAGAAGCCGATAGGCATTTCAAATATAGGTGCCGATAGGCATTCCAGATATGGTTGCCGATAGGCATTTCAAATATAGGTGCTGATAGGCATTTCAGATGTAGTTTCCGATAGGCATTTGAAAAATAGGTGTCGATAGGCATTTCAGATATAGGTGTCGATAGGCATTTCAGATATAGGTGTCGATAGGCATTTCAGATATAGGTGTCGATAGGCATTTCAGATATAGGTGTCGATGGACATTTCAGATATAGGTGTCGATAGGCATTTCAGATATAGGTGCCGATAGGCATTTCAGATATAGTTGCCGATTGGCATTTTGAAAATAGGTGCCGATAGGCATTTCAGATATAGAAGCCGATAGGCATTTCAAATATAGGTGCCTATAGGCATTCCAGATATGGTTGCCGATAGGCATTTCAAATATAGGTGCTGATAGGCATTTCAGATGTAGTTTCCGATAGGCATTTCAAAAATAGGTGTCGATAGGCATTTCAGATATAGGTGTCGATAGGCATTTCAGATATAGGTGTCGATAGGCATTTCAGATATAGGTGCTGATAGGCATTTCAGATATAGTTGCCGATTGGCATTTTAAAAATAGGTGCCGATAGGCATTTCAGATATAGAAGCCGATAGGCATTTCAAATATAGGTACCGATAGGCATTCCAGATATGGTTGCCGATAGGCATTTCAAATATAGGTGCTGATAGGCATTTTGGATGTAGTTTCCGATAGGCATTTCAAAAATAGGTGTCGATAGGCATTTCAGATATAGGTGTCGATAGGCATTTCAGATATAGGTGTCGATAGGCATTTCAGATATAGGTGTCGATAGGCATTTCAGATATAGGTGTCGATAGGCATTTCAGATATAGGTGTCGATAGGCATTTCAGATATAGGTGTCGATAGGCATTTCAGATATAGGTTTTGATAGGCATTTCAGATATAGGTGCCGATAGGCATTTAAGATATAGTTGCCGATTGGCATTTTAAAAATAGGTGCCGATAGGCATTTCAGATATAGAAGCCGATAGGCATTTCAAATATAGGTGCCGATAGGCATTCCAGATATGGTTGCCGATAGGCATTTCAAATATAGGTGCTGATAGGCATTTCATATGTAGTTTCCGATAGGCATTTCAAAAATAGGTGTCGATAGGCATTTCAGATATAGGTGTCGATAGGCATTTCAGATATAGGTGTCGATAGGCATTTCAGATATAGGTGTCGATAGGCATTTCAGATATAGGTGCCGATAGGCATTTCAGATATAGGTGTCGATAGGCATTTCAGATATAGGTGTCGATAGGCATTTCAGATATAGGTGTCGGTAGGCATTTCAGACATAGGTGCCGATAGGCATTTCAGATATAGTTGCCGATTGGCATTTTAAAAATAGGTGCCGATAGGCATTTCAGATATAGAAGCCGATAGGCATTTCAAATATAGGTGCCGATAGGCATTCCAGATATGGTTGCCGATAGGCATTTCAAATATAGGTGCTGATAGGCATTTCAGATGTAGTTTCCGATAGGCATTTCAAAAATAGGTGTCGATAGGCATTTCAGATATAGGTGTCGATAGGCATTTCAGATATAGGTGTCGATAGGCATTTTAGATATAGGTGTCGATAGGCATTTCAGATATAGGTGTCGATAGGCATTTCAGATATAGGTGTCGATAGGCATTTTAGATATAGGTGTCAATAGGCATTTCAGATATAGGTGTCGATAGGCATTTCAGATATAGGTGCCGATAGGCATTTTAGATATAGTTGCCGATTGGCATTTTAAAAATAGGTGCCGATAGGCATTTCAGATATAGAAGCCGATAGGCATTTCAAATATAGGTGCCGATAGGCATTCCAGATATGGTTGCCGATAGGCATTTCAAATATAGGTGCTGATAGGCATTTCAGATGTAGTTTCCGATAGGCATTTAAAAAATAGGTGTCCATAGGCATTTCAGATATAGGTGTCGATAGGCATTTCAGATATAGGTGTCGATAGGTATTTCAGATATAGGTGTCGATAGGCATTTCAGATATAGGTGTCGATAGGCATTTCAGATATAGGTGTCGATAGGCATTTCAGATATAGGTGTCAATAGGCATTTCAGATATAGGTGTCGATAGGCATTTCAGATATAGGTGTCGATAGGCATTTCAGATATAGGTGCCGATAGGCATTTCAGATATAGTTGCCGATTGGCATTTTAAAAATAGGTGCCGATAGGCATTTCAGATATAGAAGCCGATAGGCATTTCAAATATAGGTGCCGATAGGCATTCCAGATATGGTTGCTGATAGGCATTTCAAATATAGGTGCTGATAGGCATTTCAGATGTAGTTTCCGATAGGCATTTCAAAAATAGGTGTCGATAGGCATTTCAGATATAGGTGTCGATAGGCATTTCAGATATAGGTGTCGATAGGCATTTCAGATATAGGTGTCGATAGGCATTTCAGATATAGGTGTCGATAGGCATTTCAGATATAGGTGTCGATAGGCATTTCAGATATAGGTGTCGATAGGCATTTCAGATATAGGTGTCGATAGGCATTTCAGATATAGGTGTCGATAGG
>JAVRKA010001224.1:0-20237 GCA_034508555.1 Venustoraphidia nigricollis
TTTCAGATATAGTTGCCGATTGGCATTTTAAAAATAGGTGCCGATAGGCATTTCAGATATAGAAGCCGATAGGTATTTCAAATATAGGTGTCGATAGGCATTTCAGATATGGTTGCCGATAGGCATTTCAAATATAGGTGCTGATAGGCATTTCAGATGTAGTTTCCGATAGGCATTTCAAAAATAGGTGCCGATAGGCATTTCAGATATAGGTGCCGATAGGCATTTCAGATATAGTTGCCGATTGGCATTTTAAAAATAGGTGCCGATAGGCATTTCAGATATAGAAGCCGATAGGCATTTCAAATATAGGTGCCGATAGGCATGCCAGATATGGTTGCCGATAGGCAATTCAAATATAAGTGCTGATAGGCATTTCAGATGTAGTTTCCGATAGGCATTTCAAAATTAGGTGCCGATAGGCATTTTAGATATAGGTGCCGATAGGCATTTCAGATATAGTTGCCGATTGGCATTTTAAAAATAGGTGCCGATAGGCATTTTAGATATAGAAGCCGATAGGCATTTCAAATATAGGTGCCGATAGGCATTCCAGATATGGTTGCCGATAGGGATTTCAAATATAGGTGCCGATAGGCATTTCAGATATAGAAGCCGATAGGCATTTCAAAAATAGGTGCCGATAGGCATTTTAGATATAGGTGCCGATAGGCATTTCAGATATAGTTGCCAATTGGCATTTTAAAAATAGGTGCCGATAGGCATTTCAGATATAGAAGCCGATAGGCATATCAGATATAGTTGCCAATTGGCATTTTAAAAATAGGTGCTGATAGGCATTTCAGATATAGAAGCCGATAGGTTTTTCAAATATATGTGTCGATAGGCATTTCAGATATGGTTGCCGATAGGCATTTCAAAGATAGGTGCTGATAGGCATTTCAGATGTAGTTTCCGGTAGGCATTTCAAAAATAGGTGCCGATAGGCATTTCAGATATAGGTGCCGATAGGCATTTCAGATAGAGTTGCCGATTGGCATTTTAAAAAAAGGTGCCGATAGGCATTTTAGATGTAGTTTCCGATAGGCATTTCAAGAATAGGTGCCGATAGGCATTTCAGATATAGGTGCCGATAGGCATATCAGATATAGTTGCCGATAGGCACTTAAAATATAGGGGCCGATAGGCATTTCAAATATAGATGTCGATAGGCATTTCAGATATAAATGCCGAAAGGCATTTTAGATATAGGTGCCGATAGGCATTTCTGATGTGGTTGCCGATAGGCATTTCAAATATAGGTGCTGATAGGCATTTCAGATGTAGTTTTCGATAGGCATTTCAAAAATAGGTGCCGATAGGCATTTCAGATATAGGTGCCGATAGGCACTTCAGATATAGTTGCCGATTGGCATTTTAAAAAAAGGTGCCGATAGGCATTTCAGATATAGAAGCCGATAGGCATTTCAAATATAGGTGCCGATAGGCATTCCAGATATGGTTGCTGATAGGCATTTCAAATATAGGTGCTGATAGGCATTATAGATGTAGTTTCCGATAGGCATTTCAAAAATAGGTGCCGATAGGCATTTCAGATATAGGTGCCGATAGGCATTTCAGATATAGTTGCCGATTGGCATTTTAAAAATAGGTGCCTATAGGCATTTCAGATATAGAAGCCGATAGGCATTTCAAATATAGGTGCCGATAGGCATTCCAGATATGGTTGCCGATAGGCATTTCAAATATTGGTGCTGATAGGCATTTCAGATGTAGTTTCAGATAGGCATTTCAGATGTAGTTTCCGATAGGCATTTCAAAAATAGGTGCCGATAGGCATTTCAGATATAGGTGCCGATAGGCATTTCAGATATAGATGCCGATTAGCATTTTAAAAATAGGTGCCGATAGGCATTTCAGATATAGAAGCCGATAGGCATTTCAAATATAGGTGCCGATAGGCATTCCAGATATGGTTGCCGATAGGCATTTTAAATATAGGTGCTGATAGGCATTTCATATGTAGTTTCCGATAGGCATTTCAAAAATAGGTGCCGATAGGCATTTCAGATATAGTTGCCGATAGGCATTTTAAAAACAGGTGCCGATAGGCATTTCAGATATAGAAGCCGATAGGTATTTCAAATATAGGTGTCGATAGGCATTTCAGATATGGTTGCCGATAAGCATTTGAAATATAGGAGCAGATAGGCATTTCAGATGTATTTTCCGAAAGGCATTTCTAAAATAGGTGCCGATAGTCATTTCAGATATAGGTGCTGATAGGCATTTCAGATATAGTTGCCGATTGGCATTTTAAAAATAGGTGCCGATAGGCATTTCAGATATAGAAGCCGATAGGCATTTCAAATATAGGTGCCGATAGGCATTCCAGATAAGGTTGCCGATAGGCATTTCAAATATAAGTGCTGATAGGCATTTCAGATGTAGTTTCCGATAGGCATTTCAAAATTAGGTGCCGATAGGCATTTTAGATATAGAAGCCGATAGGTATTTCAAATATAGGTGTCGATAGGCATTTCAGATATAGTTGCCGATAGGCATTTCAAATATAGGTGCTGATAGGCATTTCAGATGTAGTTTCCGATAGGCATTTCAAAAATAGGTGCCGATAGGCATTTCAGATATAGGTGCCGATAGGCATTTCAGATATAGTTGCCGATTGGCATTTTAAAAATAGGTGCCGATAGGCATTTCAGATATAGAAGCCGATAGGTATTTCAAATATAGGTGTCGATAGGCATTTCAGATATGGTTGCCGATAGGCATTTCAAATACAGGTGCTGATAGGCATTTCAGATGTAGTTTCCGATAGGCATTTCAAAAATAGGTGCCGATAGGCATTTCAGATATAGGTGCCGATAGGCATTTCAGATATAGTTGCCGATTGGCATTTTAAAAATAGGTGCCGATAGGCATTTCAGATATAGAAGCCGATAGGCATTTCAAATATAGGTGCCGATAGGCATGCCAGATATGGTTGCCGATAGGCTATTCAAATATAAGTGCTGATAGGCATTTCAGATGTAGTTTCCGATAGGCATTTCAAAATTAGGTGCCGATAGGCATTTTAGATATAGGTGCCGATAGGCATTTCAGATATAGTTGCCGATTGGCATTTTAAAAATAGGTGCCGATAGGCATTTTAGATATAGAAGCCGATAGGCATTTCAAATATAGGTGCCGATAGGCATTCCAGATATGGTTGCCGATAGGGATTTCAAATATAGGTGCCGATAGGCATTTCAGATATAGAAGCCGATAGGCATTTCAAAAATAGGTGCCGATAGGCATTTTAGATATAGGTGCCGATAGGCATTTCAGATATAGTTGCCAATTGGCATTTTAAAAATAGGTGCCGATAGGCATTTCAGATATAGAAGCCGATAGGCATATCAGATATAGTTGCCAATTGGCATTTTAAAAATAGGTGCTGATAGGCATTTCAGATATAGAAGCCGATAGGTTTTTCAAATATATGTGTCGATAGGCATTTCAGATATGGTTGCCGATAGGCATTTCAAAGATAGGTGCTGATAGGCATTTCAGATGTAGTTTCCGGTAGGCATTTCAAAAATAGGTGCCGATAGGCATTTCAGATATAGGTGCCGATAGGCATTTCAGATAGAGTTGCCGATTGGCATTTTAAAAAAAGGTGCCGATAGGCATTTTAGATGTAGTTTCCGATAGGCATTTCAAGAATAGGTGCCGATAGGCATTTCAGATATAGGTGCCGATAGGCATATCAGATATAGTTGCCGATAGGCACTTAAAATATAGGGGCCGATAGGCATTTCAAATATAGATGTCGATAGGCATTTCAGATATAAATGCCGAAAGGCATTTTAGATATAGGTGCCGATAGGCATTTCTGATGTGGTTGCCGATAGGCATTTCAAATATAGGTGCTGATAGGCATTTCAGATGTAGTTTTCGATAGGCATTTCAAAAATAGGTGCCGATAGGCATTTCAGATATAGGTGCCGATAGGCACTTCAGATATAGTTGCCGATTGGCATTTTAAAAAAAGGTGCCGATAGGCATTTCAGATATAGAAGCCGATAGGCATTTCAAATATAGGTGCCGATAGGCATTCCAGATATGGTTGCTGATAGGCATTTCAAATATAGGTGCTGATAGGCATTATAGATGTAGTTTCCGATAGGCATTTCAAAAATAGGTGCCGATAGGCATTTCAGATATAGGTGCCGATAGGCATTTCAGATATAGTTGCCGATTGGCATTTTAAAAATAGGTGCCTATAGGCATTTCAGATATAGAAGCCGATAGGCATTTCAAATATAGGTGCCGATAGGCATTCCAGATATGGTTGCCGATAGGCATTTCAAATATTGGTGCTGATAGGCATTTCAGATGTAGTTTCAGATAGGCATTTCAGATGTAGTTTCCGATAGGCATTTCAAAAATAGGTGCCGATAGGCATTTCAGATATAGGTGCCGATAGGCATTTCAGATATAGATGCCGATTAGCATTTTAAAAATAGGTGCCGATAGGCATTTCAGATATAGAAGCCGATAGGCATTTCAAATATAGGTGCCGATAGGCATTCCAGATATGGTTGCCGATAGGCATTTTAAATATAGGTGCTGATAGGCATTTCATATGTAGTTTCCGATAGGCATTTCAAAAATAGGTGCCGATAGGCATTTCAGATATAGTTGCCGATAGGCATTTTAAAAACAGGTGCCGATAGGCATTTCAGATATAGAAGCCGATAGGTATTTCAAATATAGGTGTCGATAGGCATTTCAGATATGGTTGCCGATAAGCATTTGAAATATAGGAGCAGATAGGCATTTCAGATGTATTTTCCGAAAGGCATTTCTAAAATAGGTGCCGATAGTCATTTCAGATATAGGTGCTGATAGGCATTTCAGATATAGTTGCCGATTGGCATTTTAAAAATAGGTGCCGATAGGCATTTCAGATATAGAAGCCGATAGGCATTTCAAATATAGGTGCCGATAGGCATTCCAGATATGGTTGCCGATAGGCATTTCAAATATAAGTGCTGATAGGCATTTCAGATGTAGTTTCCGATAGGCATTTCAAAATTAGGTGCCGATAGGCATTTTAGATATAGGTGCCGATAGGCATTTCAGATATAGTTGCCGATTGGCATTTTAAAAATAGGTGCCGATAGGCATTTTAGATATAGAAGCCGATAGGCATTTCAAATATAGGTGGCGATAGGCATTTCAAATATAGGTGCTGATAGGCATTCCAGATATGGTTGCCGATAGGCATTTCAAATATAGGTGCCGATAGGCATTTCAGATATAGAAGCCGATAGGCATTTCAAAAATAGGTGCCGATAGGCATTTTAGATATTGGTGCCAATAGGCATTTCAGATATAGTTGCCAATTGGCATTTTAAAAATAGGTGCCGATAGGCATTTCAGATATAGAAGCCGATAGGCATATCAGATATAGTTGCCAATTGGCATTTTAAAAATAGGTGCCGATAGGCATTTCAGATATAGAAGCCGATAGGTTTTTCAAATATAGGTGTCGATAGGCATTTCAGATATGGTTGCCGATAGGCATTTTAAATATAGGTGCTGATAGGCATTTCAGATGTAGTTTCCGATAGGCATTTCAAAAATAGGTGCCGATAGGCATTTCAGATATAGGTGCCGATAGGCATTTCAGATAGAGTTGCCGATTGGCATTTTAAAAAAGGTGCCGATAGGCATTTTAGATGTAGTTTCCGATAGGCATTTCAAAAATAGGTGCCGATAGGCATTTCAGATATAGGTTTCTATAGGCATATCAGATATAGTTGCCGATAGGCATTTAAAATATAGATGCCGATAGGCATTTCAAATATAGGTGTCGATAGGCATTTCAGATATAAATGCCGAAAGGCATTTCAGTTATAGGTGCCGATAGGCATTTCAGATGTGGTTGCCGATAGGCATTTCAAATATAGGTGCTGATAGGCATTTCAGATGTAGTTTTCGATAGGCATTTCAAAAATAGGTGCCGATAGGCATTTCAGATATAGGTGCCGATAGGCACTTCAGATATAGTTGCCGATTGGCATTTTAAAAAAAGGTGCCGATAGGCATTTCTGATACAGAAGCCGATAGGCATTTCAAATATAGGTGCCGACAGGCATTCCAGATATGGTTGCCGATAGTCATTTCAAATATAGGTGCTGATAGGCATTTCAGATGTAGTTTCCGATAGGCATTTCAAAAATAGGTGCCGATAGGCATTTCAGATATAGGTGCCGATAGGCATTTCAGATATAGTTGCCGATTGGCATTTTAAAAATAGGTGCCGATAGGCATTTCAGATATAGAAGCCGATAGGCATTTCAAATATAGGTGCCGATAGGCATTCCAGATATGGTTGCCGATAGGCATTTCAAATATTGGTGCTGATAGGCATTTCAGATGTAGTTTCAGATAGGCATTTAAAAATATGTGCTGATACGCATTTCAGATGTAGTTTCCGATAGGCATTTCAGATGTAGTTTCCGATAGGCATTTCAAAAATTGGTGCCGATAGGCATTTCAGATATAGGTGATGATAGGCATTTCAGATATAGTTGCCGATTGGCATTTTAAAAAAAGGTGCCGATAGGCATTTCAGATATAGAAGCCGATAGGTATTTCAAATATAGGTGTCGATAGGCATTTCAGATATGGTTGCTGATAGGCATTTCAAATATTGGTGCTGATAGGCATTTTAGATGTAGTTTCCGATAGGCATTTCAAAAATAGGTGCCGAAAGGCATTTCAGATATAAGTGCCGACAGGCATTACAGATATAGTTGCCGATTAGCATTTTAAAAATAGGTGCCGATAGGCATTTCAGATATAGGTGCCGATAGGCAATTCAGATATAGTTGCCAATTGGCATTTTAAAAATATGTGCCGATAGGCATTTCAGATATAGAAGCCGATAGGCATTTAAATATAGGTGTCGATAGGCATTCCAGATATGGTTGCCGATAGGCATTTCAAATATAGGAGCAGATAGGCATTTCAGATGTATTTTCCGAAAGGCATTTCAAAAATAGGTGCCGATAGTCATTTCAGATATAGGTGCCGATAGGCATTTCAGATATAGTTGCCGATTGGCATTTTAAAAATAGGTGCCGATAGGCATTTCAGATAAAGAAGCCTATAGGCATTTCAAATATAGGTGCCGATAGGCACTCCAGTAAGGTTGCCGATAGGCATTTCAAATATAAGTGCTGATAGGCATTTCAGATGTAGTTTCCGATAGGCATTTCAAAATTAGGTGCCGATAGGCATTTTAGATATAGGTGCCGATAGGCATTTCAGATATAGTTGCCGATTGGCATTTTAAAAATAGGTGCCGATAGGCATTTCAGATATAGAAGCCGATAGGCATTTCAAATATAGGTGCCGATAGGCATTCCAGTAATGGTTGCCGATAGGCATTTCAAATATAGGTGCCGATAGGCATTTCAGATATAGAAGCCGATAGGCATTTCAAAAATAGGTGCCGATAGGCATTTCAGATATAGGTGCCGATAGGCATTTCAGATATAGTTGCCAATTGGCATTTTAAAAATAGGTGCCGATAGGCATTTCAGATATAGAAGCCGATAGGCATATCAGATATAGTTGCCGATTGGCATTTTAAAAATAGGTGCCGATAGGCATTTCAGATATAGAAGCCGATAGGTTTTTCAAATATAGGTGTCGATAGGCATTTCAGATATGGTTGCCAATAGGCATTTCAAATATAGGTGCTGATAAGCATTTCAGATGTAGTTTCTGATAGGCATTTCAAAAATAGGTGCCGATAGGCATTTCAGATATGAGTGCCGATAGGCATTTCAGATAGAGTTGCCGATTGGCATTTTAAAAATAGGTGCCGATAGGCATTTTAGATGTAGTTTCCGATAGGCATTTCAAAAATAGGTGCCGATAGGCATTTCAGATATAGGTGCCGATAGGCATATCAGATATAGTTACCGATAGGCATTTAAAATATAGGGGCCGATAGGAATTTCAAATATAGGTGTCGATAGGCATTTCAGATATAAATGCCGAAAGGCATTTCAGATATAGGTGCCGATAGGCATTTCTGATGTGGTTGCCGATAGGCATTTCAAATATAGGTGCTGATAGGCATTTCAGATGTAGTTTTCGATAGGCATTTTAAAAATAGGTGCCGATAGGCATTTCAGATATAGGTGCCGATAGGCACTTCAGATATAGTTGCCGAATGGCATTTTATAAATAGGTGCCGATAGGCATTTCAGATATAGAAGCCGATAGGCATTTCAAATATAGGTGCCGATGGGCATACCAGATATGGTTGCCGATAGGCATTTCAAATATAGGTGCTGATAGGCATTTCAGATGTAGTTTCCGATAGGCATTTCAAAAATAGGTGCCGATAGGCATTTCAGATATAGGTGCCGATAGGCATTTCAGATATAGTTGCCGATTGGCATTTAAAAAATAGGTGTCGATAGGCATTTCAGATATAGAAGCCGGTAGGCATTTCAAATATAGGTGCCGATAGGCATTCCAGATATGGTTGCCGATAGGCATTTCAAATATAGGTGCTGATAGGCATTCCAGATGTAGTTTCCGATAGGCATTTCAAAAATTTGTGCCGATAGGCATTTCAGATATAGGTGCCGATAGGCATTTCAGATATAGTTACCGATGGGCAATTTAAAAATAGGTGCCGATAGGCATTTTAGATATAGATGTAGATAGGTATTTCAAATATAGGTGTCGATAGGCATTTCAGATATGGTTGCCGATAGGCATTTTAAATATAGGTGCTGATAGGCATTTCAGATGTAGTTTCCGATAGGCATTTCAAAAATAGGTGCCGATAGGCATTTCAGATATAGGTTCCGATAAGCATTTCAGATATAGTTGCCGATTGGCATTTTAAAAATAGGTGCCGATAGGCATTTCAGATATAGAAGCCGATAGGCATTTCAAATATAGGTGCCGATAGGCATTTCAGATATAGTTGCTGATAGGCATTTCAAATATAGGTGCTGATAGGCATTTCAGATGTAGTTTCCGATAGGCATTTCAAAAATTGGTGCCGATAGGCATTTCACATATAGGTGCCAGTTGGCATTTCAGATATAGTTGACGATTGGCATTTTAAAAATAGGTGCCGATAGGCAATTCAGACATAGGTGCCTATAGACATTTCAGATATAGTTGCCGATTGGCATTATAAAAATAGGTGCTGATAGGCATTTTAGATGTAGTTTCCGATAGGCATATCAAAAATAGGTGCCAATAGGCATTTCAGATATAGGTGCCGATAGGCTTATCAGATAAAGTTGCCGATAGGCATTTAAAATATAGGTGCCGATAGGCATTTCAAATATAGGTGTCGATAGGCATTTCAGATATAAATGCCGAAAGGCATTTCAGATACAGGTGCCGATAGGCATTTCTGATGTGGTTGCCGATAGGCTTTTTAAATATAGGTGCTGATAGGCATTTCAGATGTAGTTTCCGATTGGCATTTCAAAAATTTGTGCCAATAGGCATTTCAGATATAGGTGCCGATAGGCATTTCAGATATAGTTGCCGATTGGCATTTTAAAAATAGGTGCCGATAGGCATTTCAGATATAGAAGCCGATAGGCATTTCAAATATTTGTGCCGATAGGCATTCCAGATATGGTTGCCGATAGGCATTTCAAATATAGGTGCTGATAGGCATTTCAGATGTAGTTTCCGATAGGCATTTCAAAAATAGGTGCCGATAGGCATTTCAGATATAGGTGCCGATAGGCATTTCAGATATAGTTGCCGATTGGCATTTTAAAAATAGGTGCCGATAGGCATTTCAGATATAGAAGCCGATAGGCATTTCAAATATAGGTGCCGATAGGCATTCCAGATATGGTTCCCGATAGGCATTTCAAATATAGGTGCTGATAGGCATTTCAGATGTAGTTTCCGATAGGCATTTCAAAAATAGGTGCCGATAGGCATTTCAGATATAAGTGCCGATAGGCATTTCAGATATAGTTGCCGATTGGCATTTTAAAAATAGGTGCCGATAGGCTTTTCAGATATAGAAGCCGATAGGCATTTCAAATATAGGTGCCGATAAGCATTCCAGATATGGTTGCCGATAGGCATTTGAAATAAAGGTGCTGATAGGCAATTCAGATGTAGTTTCCGATAGGGATTTCAAAAATTGGTGCCGATAGGCATTTCAGATATAGGTGCCGATAGGCATTTCAGATATAGTTGCCGATTGGCATTTTAAAAATAGGTGTCGATAGGCATTTCAGATATGGTTGCCGATAGGCATTTCAAATATAGGTGCTGATAGGCATTCCAGATGTAGTTTCCGATAGGCATTTCAAAAATTGGTGCCGATAGGCATTTCAGATATAGGTGCCGATAGGCATTTCAGATATAGTTACCGATTGGCATTTTAAAAATAGGTGCCGATAGGCATTTCAGATATAGAAGCCGATAGGCATTTCAGATACATGTGCCGATAGGCATTTCTGATGTGGTTGCCGATAGGCATTTCAAATATTGGTGCTGATAGGCATTTCAGATGTAGTTTTCGATAGGCATTTCAAAAATAGGTGCCGATAGGCATTTCAGATATAGGTGCCGATAGGCACTTCAGATATAGTTGCCGATTGGCATTTTAAAAATAGGTGCCGATAGGCATTTCAGATATAGAAGCCGATAGGCATTTCAAATATAGGTGCCGATAGGCATTCCAGATATGGTTGCCGATAGGCATTTCAAATATAGGTGCTGATAGGCATTTCAGATGTAGTTTTTGATAGCCATTTCAAAATTAGGAGCCGATAGCCATTTCAGATATAGGTTCCGATAGGCATTTCAGATATAGTTGCCGATTGGCATTTTAAAAATAGGTGCCGGTAGGCATTTCAGATATAGAAGCCGATAGGCATTTCAAATATAGGTGCCGATAGGCATTCCAGATATGGTTGCCGATAGGCATTTAAATAAAGGTGCTGATAGGCATTTTAGATGTAGTTTCCGATAGGCCTTTCAAAAATTGGTGCCGATAGGCATTTCAGATATAGGTGCCGATAGGCATTTCAGATATAGTTGCCGATTGGCATTTAAAAAATAGGTGCCGATAGGCATTTCAGATATAGAAGCCGATAGGTATTTCAAATATAGGTGTCGATAGGCATTTCAGATATGGTTGCGGATAGGCATTTCAAATATAGGTGCTGATAGGCATTTCAGATGTAGTTTCCGATAGGCATTTCAAAAATAGGTGCCGATAGGCATTTCAGATATAGGTGCAGATAGGCATTTCAGATATAGTTGCCGATTGGCATTTTAAAAATAGTTGTCGATAGGCATGTCAGATATAGAAGCCGATAGGCATTTCAAATATAGGTGCCGAGAGGCATTCCAGATATGGTTGCCGATAGGCATTTCAAATATAGGTGCTGATAGGCATTTTAGATGTAGTTTCCGATAGGAATTTTAAAAATTGATGCTATAGGCATTTCAGATATAGGTACCGATAGGCATTTCAGATATAGTTGCCGATTGGCATTTTAAAAACAGGTGCCGATAGGCATTTCAGATATAGAAGCCGATAGGTATTTCAAATATAGGTGTCGATAGGCATTTCAGATATGGTTGCCGATAGGCATTTAAAATATAGGATCAGATAGGCATTTCAGATGTAGTTTCCGAAAGGCATTTCAAAAATAGGTGCCGATAGGCATTTCAGATATAGGTGCCGATAGGCATTTCAGATATAGAAGCCGACAGGCATTTCAAATATAGGTGCCGATAGGCATTCCAGATATGGTTGCCGATAGGCATTTCAAATATAAGTGCTGATAGGCATTTCAGATGTAGTTTCCGATAGGCATTTCAAAAATAGGTACCGATAGGCATTTTAGATATAGGTGCCGATAGGCATTTCAGAAATAGTTGCCAATTGGCATTTTAAAAATTGGTGTCGATAGGGATTTCAGAAATAGAAGCCGATAGGCATTTCAAATATAGGTGCCGATAGGCATTCCAGATATGGTTGCCGATAGGCATTTCAAATATAGGTGCTGATAGACATTTCAGATGTAGTTTCCGATAGGCATTTCAAAAATTGGTGCCGATAAGGCATTTCAGATATAGGTGCCGATAGGCATTTCAGATATAGTTGCCGATTGGCATTTTAGAAATAAGTGCCGATAGGCATTTCAGATATAGAAGCCGATAGGTCTTTCAAATATAGGTGTCGATAGGCATTTCAGATATGGTTGCCGATAGGCATTTCAAATATAGGTGCTGATAGGCATTTTAGATGTAGTTTCCGATAGGCATTTCAAAAATAGGTGCCGATAGGCATTTCAGATATAGGTGCCGATAGGCATTTCAGATATAGTTGCCGATTGGCATTTTTAAAATAGGTGCCGATAGGCATTTTAGATGTAGTTTCCGATAGGCATTTCAAAAATTGGTGCCGAAAGGCAATTCAGATATAAGTGCCGATTGGCATTTTAGAAATAAGTGCCGATAGGCATTTCAGATATAGAAGCCGATAGGTCTTTCAAATATAGGTGTCGATAGGCATTTCAGATATGGTTGCCGATAGGCATTTCAAATATAGGTGCTGATAGGCATTTTAGATGTAGTTTCCGATAGGCATTTCAAAAATAGGTGCCGATAGGCATTTCAGATATAGGTGCCGATAGGCATTTCAGATATAGTTGCCGATTGGCATTTTTAAAATAGGTGCCGATAGGCATTTTAGATGTAGTTTCCGATAGGCATTTCAAAAATTGGTGCCGAAAGGCAATTCAGATATAAGTGCCGATAGGCATATCAGATATAGTTGCCGATAGGCATTTAAAATATAGGTGCCGTAGGCATTTCAAATATAGGTGTCGATAGGCATTTCAGATATAAATGCCGAAAGGCATTTCAGATATAAGTGCCGATAGGCATTTCTTTTGTGGTTGCCGATAGGCATTTCAAATATAGGTGCTGATAGGCATTTCAGATGTAGTTTTCGATAGGCATTTCAAAAATAGGTGCCGATAGGCATTTCAGATATAGGTGCCGATAAGCACTTCAGATATAGTTGCCGATTGGCATTTTAAAAATAGGTGTCGATAGGCATTTCAGATATAGAAGCCATTAGGCATTTCAAATATAGGTGCCGATAGGCATTCCAGATATGGTTGCCGATAGGCATTTCAAATATAGGTGCTGATAGGCATTTCAGATGTAGTTTTCGATAGGCATTTCAAAAATTGGTGCCGATAGGCATTTTAGATATAGGTGCCGATAGGCATTTCAGATATAGTTGCCGATTGGCATTTTAAAAATAGGTGCCGATAGGCATTTCAGATATAGAAGCCGATTGGTATTTCAAATGTAGGTGTCCATAGGCATTTCAGATAAGGTTGCCGATAGGCATTTCAAATATTGGTGCTGATAGGCATTTCAGATGTAGTTTCCGATAGGCATTTCAAAAATAGGTGCCGATTGGCATTTCAGATATTGGTGCCGATAGGCATTACAGATATAGTTGCCGATTGGCATTTTAAAAATAGGTGCCGATAGGCATTTTAGATATAGAAGCCGATAGGCATTTCAAATATAGGTGCCGATAGGCATTCCAGATATGGTTGCCGATAGGGATTTCAAATATAGGTGCCGATAGGCATTTCAGATATAGAAGCCGATAGGCATTTCAAAAATAGGTGCCGATAGGCATTTTAGATATAGGTGCCGATAGGCATTTCAGATATAGTTGCCAATTGGCATTTTAAAAATAGGTGCCGATAGGCATTTCAGATATAGAAGCCGATAGGCATATCAGATATAGTTGCCAATTGGCATTTTAAAAATAGGTGCTGATAGGCATTTCAGATATAGAAGCCGATAGGTTTTTCAAATATATGTGTCGATAGGCATTTCAGATATGGTTGCCGATAGGCATTTCAAAGATAGGTGCTGATAGGCATTTCAGATGTAGTTTCCGGTAGGCATTTCAAAAATAGGTGCCGATAGGCATTTCAGATATAGGTGCCGATAGGCATTTCAGATAGAGTTGCCGATTGGCATTTTAAAAAAAGGTGCCGATAGGCATTTTAGATGTAGTTTCCGATAGGCATTTCAAGAATAGGTGCCGATAGGCATTTCAGATATAGGTGCCGATAGGCATATCAGATATAGTTGCCGATAGGCACTTAAAATATAGGGGCCGATAGGCATTTCAAATATAGATGTCGATAGGCATTTCAGATATAAATGCCGAAAGGCATTTTAGATATAGGTGCCGATAGGCATTTCTGATGTGGTTGCCGATAGGCATTTCAAATATAGGTGCTGATAGGCATTTCAGATGTAGTTTTCGATAGGCATTTCAAAAATAGGTGCCGATAGGCATTTCAGATATAGGTGCCGATAGGCACTTCAGATATAGTTGCCGATTGGCATTTTAAAAAAAGGTGCCGATAGGCATTTCAGATATAGAAGCCGATAGGCATTTCAAATATAGGTGCCGATAGGCATTCCAGATATGGTTGCTGATAGGCATTTCAAATATAGGTGCTGATAGGCATTATAGATGTAGTTTCCGATAGGCATTTCAAAAATAGGTGCCGATAGGCATTTCAGATATAGGTGCCGATAGGCATTTCAGATATAGTTGCCGATTGGCATTTTAAAAATAGGTGCCTATAGGCATTTCAGATATAGAAGCCGATAGGCATTTCAAATATAGGTGCCGATAGGCATTCCAGATATGGTTGCCGATAGGCATTTTAAATATTGGTGCTGATAGGCATTTCAGATGTAGTTTCAGATAGGCATTTCAGATGTAGTTTCCGATAGGCATTTCAAAAATAGGTGCCGATAGGCATTTCAGATATAGGTGCCGATAGGCATTTCAGATATAGATGCCGATAGGTATTTCAAATATAGGAGTCGATAGGCATTTCAGATATGGTTGCCGATAGGCATTTCAAATATAGGTGCTGATAGGCATTTTAGATGTAGTTTCCGATAGGCATTTCATAAATTGATGCCGATAGGCATTTCAGATATAGGTGCCGATAGGCATTTCAGATATAGTTACCGATTGGCATTTTAAAAATAGGTGCCGATAGGCATTTCAGATATAGAAGCCGATAGGTATTTCAAATATAGGAGTCGATAGGCATTTCAGATATGGTTGCCGATAGGCATTTCAAATATAGGTGCTGATAGGCATTTTAGATGTAGTTTCCGATAGGCATTTCAAAAATTGATGCCGATAGGCATTTCAGATTTAGGTGCCGATAGGCATTTCAGATATAGTAGCCGATAGGCATTTTAAAAACAGGTGCCGATAGGCATTTCAGATATAGAAGCCGATAAGTATTTCAAATATAGGTGTCGATAGGCATTTCAGATATGGTTGCCGATAAGCATTTGAAATATAGGAGCAGATAGGCATTTCAGATGTATTTTCCGAAAGGCATTTCAAAAATAGGTGCCGATAGTCATTTCAGATATAGGTGCCGATAGGCATTTCAGATATAGTTGCCGATTGGCATTTTAAAAATAGGTGCCGATAGGCATTTCAGATATAGAAGCCGATAGGCATTTCAAATATAGGTGCCGATAGGCATTCCAAATATTGTTGCCGATAGGCATTTCAAATATAGGTGCCGATAAGCATTCCAGATATGGTTGCCGATAGGCATTTCAAATATAGGTGCCGATAGGCATTTCAGATATAGAAGCCGATAGGCATTTCAAATATAGGTGCCGATAGGCATTCCAGATATGGTTGCCGATAGGCATTTCAAATATAGATGCTGATAGGCATTTCAGATTTAGTTTCCGATAGGCATTTCAAAAATAGGTGCCGATAGGCATTTCAGATATAGGTGGCGATAGGCATTTCAGATATTGGTGCTGATAGGCATTTAAGATGTAGTTTCCGATAGGCATTTCAAAAATAGGTGCTGATAGGCATTTCAGATGTAGTTTCCGATAGGCATTTTAGATGTAGTTTCCGATAGGCATTTCAAAAATTGGTGCCGATAGGCATTTCAGATATAGGTGCCGATAGGCACTTCAGATATAGTTGCCGATTGGCATTTTAAAAAAAGGTGCCGATAGGCATTTCAGATATAGAAGCCGATAGGCATTTCAAATATAGGTGCCGATAGGCATTCCAGATATGGTTGCCGATAGGCATTTCAAATATAGGTGCTGATAGGCATTTTATATGTAGTTTCCGATAGGCATTTCAAAAATTGATGCCGATAGGCATTTCAGATATAGGTGCCGATAGGCATTTCAGATATAGTTGCCGATTGGCATTTTAAAAACAGGTGCCGATAGGCATTTCAGATATAGAAGCCGATAGGTATTTCAAATATAGGTGTAGATAGGCATTTCAGATATGGTTGCCGATAGGCATTTCAAATATAGGAGCAAATAGGCATTTCAGATGTATTCTCCGAAAGGCATTTCAAAAATAGGTGCCGATAGTCATTTCAGATAAAGGTGCCGATAGGCATTTCAAATATAAGTGCTGATAGGCATTTTAGATGTAGTTTCCGATAGGCATTTTAAAATTAGGTGCCGATAGGCATTTTAGATATAGGTGCCGATAGGCATTTCAGATATAGTTGCTGATTGGCATTTTAAAAAAAGGTGCCGATAGGCATTTCAGATATAGTTGCCGATTGGCATTTTAAAAACAGGTGCCGATAGGCATTTCAGATATGGAAGCCGATAGGTATTTCAAATATAGGTGTAGATAGGCATTTCAGATATGGTTGCCGATAGGCATTTCAAATATAGGAGCAGATAGGCATTTCAGATGTATTTTCCGAAAGGCATTTCAAAAATAGGTGCCGATAGTCATTTCAGATATAGGTGCCGATAGGCATTTCAGATATAGTTGCCGATTGGCATTTTAAAAATAGGTGCCGATAGGCATTTCAGATATAGAAGCCCATAGGCATTTCAATTATAGGTGCCGATAGGCATTCCAGATATGGTTGCCGATAGGCATTTCAAATATAAGTGCTGATAGGCATTTTAGATGTAGTTTCCGATAGGCATTTCAAAAATAGGTGCCGATAGGCATTTCAGATATAGGTGCCGATAGGCATTTCAGATATAGTTGCCGATTGGCATTTTAAAAATAGGTGCCGATAGGCATTTCAGATATAGAAGCCGATAGGCATTTCAAATATAGGTGCCGATAGCCATTCCAGATATGGTTGCCGATAGGCATTTCAAATATAAGTGCTGATAGGCATTTCAGATGTAGTTTCCGATAGGCATTTCAAAATTAGGTGCCGATAGGCATTTTAGATATAGGTGCCGATAGGCATTTCAGATATAGTTGCCGATTGGCATTTTAAAAATAGGTGCCGATAGGCATTTTAGATATAGAAGCCGATAGGTATTTCAAATATAGGTGTCGATAGGCATTTCAGATATAGTTGCCGATAGGCATTTCAAATATAGGTGCTGATAGGCATTTCAGATGTAGTTTCCGATAGGCATTTCAAAAATAGGTGCCGATAGGCATTTCAGATATAGGTGCCGATAGGCATTTCAGATATAGTTGCCGATTGGCATTTTAAAAATAGGTGCCGATAGGCATTTCAGATATAGAAGCCGATAGGTATTTCAAATATAGGTGTCGATAGGCATTTCAGATATGGTTGCCGATAGGCATTTCAAATATAGGTGCTGATAGGCATTTCAGATGTAGTTTCCGATAGGCATTTCAAAAATAGGTGCCGATAGGCATTTCAGATATAGGTGCCGATAGGCATTTCAGATATAGTTGCCGATTGGCATTTTAAAAATAGGTGCCGATAGGCATTTCAGATATAGAAGCCGATAGGCATTTCAAATATAGGTGCCGATAGGCATGCCAGATATGGTTGCCGATAGGCAATTCAAATATAAGTGCTGATAGGCATTTCAGATGTAGTTTCCGATAGGCATTTCAAAATTAGGTGCCGATAGGCATTTTAGATATAGGTGCCGATAGGCATTTCAGATATAGTTGCCGATTGGCATTTTAAAAATAGGTGCCGATAGGCATTTTAGATATAGAAGCCGATAGGCATTTCAAATATAGGTGCCGATAGGCATTCCAGATATGGTTGCCGATAGGGATTTTAAATATAGGTGCCGATAGGCATTTCAGATATAGAAGCCGATAGGCATTTCAAAAATAGGTGCCGATAGGCATTTTAGATATAGGTGCCGATAGGCATTTCAGATATAGTTGCCAATTGGCATTTTAAAAATAGGTGCCGATAGGCATTTCAGATATAGAAGCCGATAGGCATATCAGATATAGTTGCCAATTGGCATTTTAAAAATAGGTGCTGATAGGCATTTCAGATATAGAAGCCGATAGGTTTTTCAAATATATGTGTCGATAGGCATTTCAGATATGGTTGCCGATAGGCATTTCAAAGATAGGTGCTGATAGGCATTTCAGATGTAGTTTCCGGTAGGCATTTCAAAAATAGGTGCCGATAGGCATTTCAGATATAGGTGCCGATAGGCATTTCAGATAGAGTTGCCGATTGGCATTTTAAAAAAAGGTGCCGATAGGCATTTTAGATGTAGTTTCCGATAGGCATTTCAAGAATAGGTGCCGATAGGCATTTCAGATATAGGTGCCGATAGGCATATCAGATATAGTTGCCGATAGGCACTTAAAATATAGGGGCCGATAGGCATTTCAAATATAGATGTCGATAGGCATTTCAGATATAAATGCCGAAAGGCATTTTAGATATAGGTGCCGATAGGCATTTCTGATGTGGTTGCCGATAGGCATTTCAAATATAGGTGCTGATAGGCATTTCAGATGTAGTTTTCGATAGGCATTTCAAAAATAGGTGCCGATAGGCATTTCAGATATAGGTGCCGATAGGCACTTCAGATATAGTTGCCGATTGGCATTTTAAAAAAAGGTGCCGATAGGCATTTCAGATATAGAAGCCGATAGGCATTTCAAATATAGGTGCCGATAGGCATTCCAGATATGGTTGCTGATAGGCATTTCAAATATAGGTGCTGATAGGCATTATAGATGTAGTTTCCGATAGGCATTTCAAAAATAGGTGCCGATAGGCATTTCAGATATAGGTGCCGATAGGCATTTCAGATATAGTTGCCGATTGGCATTTTAAAAATAGGTGCCTATAGGCATTTCAGATATAGAAGCCGATAGGCATTTCAAATATAGGTGCCGATAGGCATTCCAGATATGGTTGCCGATAGGCATTTCAAATATTGGTGCTGATAGGCATTTCAGATGTAGTTTCAGATAGGCATTTCAGATGTAGTTTCCGATAGGCATTTCAAAAATAGGTGCCGATAGGCATTTCAGATATAGGTGCCGATAGGCATTTCAGATATAGATGCCGATTAGCATTTTAAAAATAGGTGCCGATAGGCATTTCAGATATAGAAGCCGATAGGCATTTCAAATATAGGTGCCGATAGGCATTCCAGATATGGTTGCCGATAGGCATTTTAAATATAGGTGCTGATAGGCATTTCATATGTAGTTTCCGATAGGCATTTCAAAAATAGGTGCCGATAGGCATTTCAGATATAGTTGCCGATAGGCATTTTAAAAACAGGTGCCGATAGGCATTTCAGATATAGAAGCCGATAGGTATTTCAAATATAGGTGTCGATAGGCATTTCAGATATGGTTGCCGATAAGCATTTGAAATATAGGAGCAGATAGGCATTTCAGATGTATTTTCCGAAAGGCATTTCTAAAATAGGTGCCGATAGTCATTTCAGATATAGGTGCTGATAGGCATTTCAGATATAGTTGCCGATTGGCATTTTAAAAATAGGTGCCGATAGGCATTTCAGATATAGAAGCCGATAGGCATTTCAAATATAGGTGCCGATAGGCATTCCAGATAAGGTTGCCGATAGGCATTTCAAATATAAGTGCTGATAGGCATTTCAGATGTAGTTTCCGATAGGCATTTCAAAATTAGGTGCCGATAGGCATTTTAGATATAGAAGCCGATAGGTATTTCAAATATAGGTGTCGATAGGCATTTCAGATATAGTTGCCGATAGGCATTTCAAATATAGGTGCTGATAGGCATTTCAGATGTAGTTTCCGATAGGCATTTCAAAAATAGGTGCCGATAGGCATTTCAGATATAGGTGCCGATAGGCATTTCAGATATAGTTGCCGATTGGCATTTTAAAAATAGGTGCCG
>JAVRKA010001225.1:0-20194 GCA_034508555.1 Venustoraphidia nigricollis
GCATTTCAAATATAGGTGCTGATAGGCATTTCAGATGTAGTTTCCGATAGGCATTTTAAAAATAGGTGTCGATAGGCATTTCAGATATAGGTGTCGATAGGCATTTCAGATATAGGTGTCGATAGGCATTTCAGATATAGGTGTCGATAGGCATTTCAGATATAGGTGTCGATAGGCATTTCAGATATAGGTGCCGATAGGCATTTCAGATATAGTTGCCGATTGGCATTTCAAAAATAGGTGCCGATAGGCATTTCAGATATAGAAGCCGATAGGCATTTCAAATATAGTTGCCGATAGGCATTCCAGATATGGTTGCCGATAGGCATTTCAAATATAGGTGCTGATAGGCATTTCAGATGTAGTTTCCGATAGGCATTTCAAAAATAGGTGTCGATAGGCATTTCAGATATAGGTGTCGATAGGCATTTCAGATATAGGTGTCGATAGGCATTTCAGATATAGGTGTCGATAGGCATTTCAGATATAGGTGTCGTTAGGCATTTCAGATATAGGTGTCGATAGGCATTTCAGATATAGGTGTCGATAGGCATTTCAGATATAAGTGCCGATAGGCATTTCAGATATAGGTGCCGATAGGCATTTCAGATATAGTTGCCGATTGGCATTTTAAAAATAGGTGCCGATAGGCATTTCAGATATAGAAGCCGATAGGCATTTCAAATATAGGTGCCGATAGGCATTCCAGATATGGTTGCCGATAGGAATTTCAAATATAGGTGCTGATAGGCATTTCAGATGTAGTTTCCGATAGGCATTTCAAAAATAGGTGTCGATAGGCATTTCAGATATAGGTGTCGATTGGCATTTCAGATATAGGTGTCGATAGGCATTTCAGATATAGGTGTCGATAGGCATTTCAGATATAGGTGTCGATAGGCATTTCAGATATAGGTGTCGATAGGCATTTCAGATATAGGTGTCGATAGGCATTTCAGATATAGGTGTCGATAGGCATTTCAAATATAGGTGTCGATAGGCATTTCAGATATAGGTGTCGATAGGCATTTCAGATATAGGTGCCGATAGGCATTTCAGATATAGTTGCCGATTGGCATTTTAAAAATAGGTGCCGATAGGCATTTCAGATATAGAAGCCGATAGGCATTTCAAATATAGGTGCCGATAGGCATTCCAGATATGGTTGCCGATAGGCATTTCAAATATAGGTGCTGATAGGCATTTCAGATGTAGTTTCCGATAGGCATTTCAAAAATAGGTGTCGATAGGCATTTCAGATATAGGTGTCGATAGTCATTTCAGATATAGGTGTCGATAGGCATTTCAGATATAGGTGTCGATAGGCATTTTAGATATAGGTGTCGATAGGCATTTCAGATATAGGTGTCGAATGTCATTTCAGATATAGGTGTCGATAGGCATTTCAGATATAGGTGTCGATAGGCATTTCAGATATAGGTGCCGATAGGCATTTCAGATATAGTTGCCGATTGGCATTTTAAAAATAGGTGCCGATAGGCATTTCAGATATAGAAGCCGATAGGCATTTCAAATATAGGTGCCGATAGGCATTCCAGATATGGTTGCCGATAGGCATTTCAAATATAGGTGCTGATAGGCATTTCAGATGTAGTTTCCGATAGGCATTTTAAAAATAGGTGTCGATAGGCATTTCAGATATAGGTGTCGATAGGCATTTCAGATATAGGTGTCGATAGGCATTTCAGATATAGGTGTCGATAGGCATTTCAGATATAGGTGTCGATAGGCATTACAGATATAGGTGTCGATAGGCATTTCAGATATAGGTGTCGATAGGCATTTCAGATATAGGTGCCGATAGGCATTTCAGATATAGTTGCCGATTGGCATTTTAAAAATAGGTGCCGATAGGCATTTCAGATATAGAAGCCGATAGGCATTTCAAATATAGGTGCCGATAGGCATTCCAGATATGGTTGCCGATAGGCATTTCAAATATAGGTGCTGATAGGCATTTCAGATGTAGTTTCCGATAGGCATTTCAAAAATAGGTGTCGATAGGCATTTCAGATATAGGTGTCGATAGGCATTTCAGATATAGGTGTCGATAGGCATTTCAGATATAGGTGTCGATAGGCATTTCAGATATAGGTGTCGATAGGCATTTCAGATATAGGTGTCGATAGGCATTTCAGATATAGGTGTCGATAGGCATTTCAGATATAGGTGCCTATAGGCATTTCAGATATAGTTGCCGATTGGCATTTTAAAAATAGGTGCCGATAGGCATTTCAGATATAGAAGCCGATAGGCATTTCAAATATAGGTGCCGATAGGCATTCCAGATATGGTTGCCGATAGGCATTTCAAATATAGGTGCTGATAGGCATTTTAGATGTAGTTTCCGATAGGCATTTCAAAAATAGGTGTCGATAGGCATTTCAGATATAGGTGTCGATAGGCATTTCAGATATAGGTGTCGATAGGCATTTCAGATATAGGTGTCGATAGGCATTTCAGATATAGGTGTCGATAGGCATTTCAGATATAGGTGTCGATAGGCATTTCAGATATAGGTGTCGATAGGCATTTCAGATATAGGTGTCGATAGGCATTTCAGATATAGGTGTCGATAGGCATTTCAGATATAGGTGCCGATAGGCATTTCAGATATAGTTGCCGATTGGCATATTAAAAATAGGTGCCGATAGGCATTTCAGATATAGAAGCCGATAGGCATTTCAAATATGGGTGCCGATAGGCATTCCAGATATGGTTGCCGATAGGCATTTCAAATATAGGTGCTGATAGGCATTTCAGATGTAGTTTCCGATAGGCATTTCAAAAATAGGTGTCGATAGGCATTTCAGATATAGGTGTCGATAGGTATTTCAGATATAGGTGTCGATAGGCATTTCAGATATAGGTGTCGATAGGCATTTCAGATAAAGGTGTCGATAGGCATTTCAGATATAGGTGTCGATAGGCATTTCAGATATAGGTGTCGATAGGCATTTCAGATATAGGTGTCGATAGGCATTTCAGATATAGGTGCCGATAGGCATTTCAGATATAGTTGCCGATTGGCATTTTAAAAATAGGTGCCGATAGGCATTTCAGATATAGAAGCCGATAGGCATTTCAAATATAGGTGCCGATAGGCATTCCAGATATGGTTGCCGATAGGCATTTCAAATATAGGTGCTGATAGGCATTTCAGATGTAGGTTCCGATAGGCGTTTCAAAAATAGGTGTCGATAGGCATTTCAGATATAGGTGTAGATAGGCATTTCAGATATAGGTGTCGATAGGCATTTCAGATATAGGTGTCGATAGGCATTTCAGATATAGGTGTCGATTGGCATTTCAGATATAGGTGTCGATAGGCATTTCAGATATAGGTGTCGATAGGCATTTCAGATATAGGTGTCGATAGGCATTTCAGATATAGGTGCCGATAGGCATTTCAGATATAGTTGCCGATTGGCATTTTAAAAATAGGTGCCGATAGGCATTTCAGATATAGAAGCCGATAGGCATTTCAAATATAGGTGCCGATAGGCATTCCAGATATGGTTGCCGATAGGCATTTCAAATATAGGTGCTGATAGGCATTTCAGATGTAGTTTCCGATTGGCATTTCAAAAATAGGTGTCGATAGGCATTTCAGATATAGGTGTCGATAGGCATTTCAGATATAGGTGTCGATAGGCATTTTAGATATAGGTGTCGACAGGCATTTCAGATATAGGTGTCGATAGGCATTTCAGATATAGGTGTCGATAGGCATTTCAGATATGGGTGTCGATAGGCATTTCAGATATAGGTGTCGATAGGCATTTTAGATATAGGTGCCGATAGGCATTTCAGATATAGTTGCCGATTGGCATTTTAAAAATAGGTGCCGATAGGCATTTCAGATATAGAAGCCGATAGGCATTTCAAATATTGGTGCCGATAGGCATTCCAGATATGGTTGCCGATAGGCATTTCAAATATAGGTGCTGATAGGCATTTCAGATGTAGTTTCCGATAGGCATTTCAAAAATAGGTGTCGATAGGCATTTCAGATATAGGTGTCGATAGGCATTTCAGATATAGGTGTCGATAGGCATTTCAGATATAGGTGTCGATAGGCATTTCAGATATAGGTGTCGATAGGCATTTCAGATAAAGGTGTCGATAGGCATTTCAGATATAGGTGTCGATAGGCATTTCAGATATAGGTGTCGATAGGCATTTCAGATATAGGTGTCGATAGGCATTTCAGATATAGGTGCCGATAGGCATTTCAGATATAGTTGCCGATTGGCATTTTAAAAATAGGTGCCGATAAGCATTTCAGATATAATAGCCGATATGCATTTCAAATATAGGTGCCGATAGGCATTCCAGATATGGTTGCCGATAGGCATTTCAAATATAGGTGCTGATAGGCATTTCAGATGTAGTTTCCGATAGGCATTTCAAAAATAGGTGTCGATAGGCATTTCAGATATAGGTGTAGATAGGCATTTCAGATATAGATGTCGATAGGCATTTCAGATATAGGTGTCGATAGGCATTTCAGATATAGGTGTCGATAGGCATTTCAGATATAGGTGTCGATAGGCATTTCAGATATAGGTGTCGATAGGCATTTCAGATATAGGTGTCGATAGGCATTTCAGATATAGGTGCCGATAGGCATTTCAGATATAGTTGCCGATTGGCATTTCAGATATAGGTGCCGATAGGCATTTCAGATATAGGTGTCGATAGGTATTTCAGATATAGGTGCCGATAGGCATTTCAGATATAGTTGCCGATTGGCATTTTAAAAATAGGTGCCGATAGGCATTTCAGATATAGAAGCCGATAGGCATTTCAAATATAGGTGCCGATAGGCATTCCCAGATATGGTTGCCGATAGGCATTTCAAATATAGGTGCTGATAGGCATTTTAGATGTAGTTTCCGATAGACCTTTCAAAAATTGATGCCGATAGGAATTTCAGATAAAGGAGCAGATAGGCATTTCAGATGTAGTTTCCGAAAGACATTTCAAAAATAGGTGCCGATAGGCATTTTAGATATAGGTGCCGATAGGCATTTCAGATATAGTTGCCGATTGGCATTTTAAAAATAGGTGCGATAGGCATTTCAGATATAGTTGCCGATTGGCATTTTAAAAATAGGTGCCGATAGGCATTTCAGATATAGAAGCCGATAGGCATTTCAAATATAGGTGCCGATAGGCATTCCAGATATGGTTGCCGATAGGCATTTCAAATATAGGTGCTGATAGGCATTTCAGATGTAGTTTCCGATAGGCATTTCAGATGTAGTTTCCGATAGGCATTTCAAAAATAGGTGTCGATAGGCATTTCAGATATAGGTGTCGATAGGCATTTCAGATATAGGTGTCGATAGGCATTTCAGATATAGGTGTCGATAGGCATTTCAGATATAGGTGTCGATAGGCATTTCAGATAAAGGTGTCGATAGGCATTTCAGATATATGTGTCGATAGGCATTTCAGATATAGGTGTCGATAGGCATTTCAGATATAGGTGTCGATAGGCATTTCAGATATAGGTGCCGATAGGCATTTCAGATATAGTTGCCGATTGGCATTTTAATAATAGGTGCCGATAAGCATTTTAGATATAATAGCCGATAGGCATTTCAAATATAGGTGCCGATAGGCATTCCAGATATGGTTGCCGATAGGCATTTCAAATATAGGTGCTGATAGGCATTTCAGATGTAGTTTCCGATAGGCATTTCAAAAATAGGTGTCGATAGGCATTTCAGATATAGGTGTAGATAGGCATTTCAGATATAGATGTCGATAGGCATTTCAGATATAGGTGTCGATAGGCATTTCAGATATAGGTGTCGATAGGCATTTCAGATATAGGTGTCGATAGGCATTTCAGATATAGGTGTCGATAGGCATTTCAGATATAGGTGTCGATAGGCATTTCAGATATAGGTGTCGATAGGCATTTCAGATATAGGTGTCGATAGGCATTTCAGATATAGGTGTCGATAGGCATTTCAGATATAGGTGTCGATAGGCATTTCAGATATAGGTGCCGATAGGCATTTTAGATATAGTTGCCGATTGGCATTTTAAAAATAGGTGCCGATAGGCATTTCAGATATAGAAGCTGATAGGCATTTCAGATGTAGTTTCCGATAGGCATTTCAAAAATAGGTGTCGATAGGCATTTCAGTTATAGGTGTCGATAGGCATTTCAGATATAGGTGTCGATAGGCATTTCAGATATAGGTGTCGATAGGCATTTCAGATATAGGTGTCGATAGGCATTTCAGATATAGGTGTCGATAGGCATTTCAGATATAGGTGTCGATAGGCATTTCAGATATAGGTGTCGATAGGCATTTCAGATATAGGTGCCGATAGGCATTTCAGATATAGTTGCCGATTGGCATTTTAAAAATAGGTGCCGATAGGCATTTCAGATATAGAAGCCGATAGGCATTTCAAATATAGGTGCCGATAGGCATTCCAGATATGGTTGCCGATAGGCATTTCAAATATAGGTGCTGATAGGCATTTCAGATGTAGTTTCCGATAGGCATTTCAAAAATAGGTGTCGATAGGCATTTCAGATATAGGTGTCGATAGGCATTTCAGATATAGGTGTCGATAGGCATTTCAGATATAGGTGTCGATAGGCATTTCAGATATAGGTGTCGATAGGCATTTCAGATATAGGTGTCGATAGGCATTTCAGATATAGGTGTCGATAGGCATTTCAGATATAGGTGTCGATAGGCATTTCAGATATAGGTGCCGATAGGCATTTCAGATATAGTTGCCGATTGGCATTTTAAGAATAGGTGCCGATAGGCATTTCAGATATAGAAGCCGATAGACATTTCAAATATAGGTGCCGATAGGCATTCCAGATATGGTTGCCGATAGGCATTTCAAATATAGGTGCTGATAGGCATTTCAGATGTAGTTTCCGATAGGCATTTCAAAAATAGGTGTCGATAGGCATTTCAGATATAGGTGTCGATAGGCATTTCAGATATAGGTGTCGATAGGCATTTCAGATATATGTGTCGATAGGCATTTCAGATATAGGTGTCGATAGGCATTTCAGATATAGGTGTCGATAGGCATTTCAGATATAGGTGTCGATAGGCATTTCAGATATAGGTGTCAATAGGCATCTCAGATATAGGTGTCGATAGGCATTTCAGATATAGGTGCCGATAGGCATTTCAGATATAGTTGCCGATTGGCATTTTAAAAATAGGTGCCGATAGGCATTTCAGATATAGAAGCCGATAGGCATTTCAAATATAGGTGCCGATAGGCATTCCAGATATGGTTGCCGATAGGCATTTCAATTAATATAGGTGCTGATAGGCATTTCAGATGTAGTTTCCGATAGGCATTTCAAAAATAGGTGTCGATAGGCATTTCAGATATAGGTGTCGATAGGCATTTCAGATATAGGTGTCGATAGGCATTTCAGATATAGGTGTCGATAGGCATTTCAGATATAGGTGTCGATAGGCATTTCAGATATAGGTGTCGATAGGCATTTCAGATATAGGTGTCGATAGGCATTTCAGATATAGGTGTCGATAGGCATTTCAGATATAGGTGCCGATAGGCATTTCAGATATAGTTGCCGATTGGCATTTTAAAAATAGGTGCCGATAGGCATTTCAGATATAGAAGCCGATAGGCATTTCAAATATAGGTGCCGATAGGCATTCCAGATATGGTTGCCGATAGGCATTTCAAATATAGGTGCTGATAGGCATTTCAGATGTAGTTTCCGATAGGCATTTCAAAAATAGGTGTCGATAGGCATTTCAGATATAGGTGTCGATAGGCATTTCAGATATAGGTGTCGATAGGCATTTCAGATATAGGTGTCGATAGGCATTTCAGATATAGGTGTCGATAGGCATTTCAGATATAGGTGTCGATAGGCATTTCAGATATAGGTGTCGATAGGCATTTCAGATATAGGTGCCGATAGGCATTTCAGATATAGTTGCCGATTGGCATTTTAAAAATAGGTGCCGATAGGCATTTCAGATATAGAAGCCGATAGGCATTTCAAATATAGGTGCCGATAGGCATTCCAGATATGGTTGCCGATAGGCATTTCAAATATAGGTGCTGATAGGCATTTCAGATGTAGTTTCCGATAGGCATTTCAAAAATAGGTGTCGATAGGCATTTCAGATATAGGTGTCGATAGGCATTTCAGATATAGGTGTCGATAGGCATTTCAGATATAGGTGTCGATAGGCATTTCAGATATAGGTGTCGATAGGCATTTCAGATATAGGTGTCGATAGGCATTTCAGATATAGGTGTCGATAGGCATTTCAGATATAGGTGCCGATAGGCATTTCAGATATAGTTGCCGATTGGCATTTTAAAAATAGGTGCCGATAGGCATTTCAGATATAGAAGCCGATAGGCATTTCAAATATAGGTGCCGATAGGCATTCCAGATATGGTTGCCGATAGGCATTTCAAATATAGGTGCTGATAGGCATTGCAGATGTAGTTTCCGATAGGCATTTCAAAAATAGGTGTCGATAGGCATTTCAGATATAGGTGTAGATAGGCATTTCAGATATAGGTGTCGATAGGCATTTCAGATATAGGTGTCGATAGGCATTTCAAATATAGGTGTCGATAGGCATTTCAGATATAGGTGTCGATAGGCATTTCAGATATAGGTGTCGATAGGCATTTCAGATATAGGTGTCGATAGGCATTTCAGATATAGGTGCCGATAGGCATTTCAGATATAGTTGCCGATTGGCATTTTAAAAATAGGTGCCGATAGGCATTTCAGATATAGAAGCCGATAGGCATTTCAAATATAGGTGCCGATAGGCATTCCAGATATGGTTGCCGATAGGCATTTCAAATATAGGTGCTGATAGGCATTTCAGATGTAGTTTCCGATTGGCATTTCAAAAATAGGTGTCGATAGGCATTTCAGATATAGGTGTCGATAGGCATTTCAGATATAGGTGTCGATAGGCATTTCAGATATAGGTGTCGATAGGCATTTCAGATATAGGTGTCGATAGGCATTTCAGATATAGGTGTCGATAGGCATTTCAGATATAGGTGTCGATAGGCATTTCAGATATAGGTGTCGATAGGAATTTCAGATATAGGTGTCGATAGGCATTTCAGATATAGGTGCCGATAGGCATTTCAGATATAGTTGCCGATTGGCATTTTAAAAATAGGTGCCGATAGGCATTTTAGATATAGAAGCCGATAGGCATTTCAAAAATAGGTGCCGATAGGCATTCCAGATATGGTTGCCGATAGGCATTTCAAATATAGGTGCTGATAGGCATTTCAGATGTAGTTTCCGATAGGCATTTCAAAAATAGGTGTCGATAGGCATTTCAGATATAGGTGTCGATAGGCATTTCAGATATAGGTGTTGTAAGGCATTTCAGATATAGGTGTCGATAGGCATTTCAGATATAGGTGTCGATAGGCATTTCAGATATAGGTGTCGATAGGCATTTCAGATATAGGTGTCGATAGGCATTTCAGATATAGGTGTCGATAGGCATTTCAGATATAGGTGTCGATAGGCATTTCAGATATAGGTGCCGATAGGCATTTCAGATATAGTTGCCGATTGGCATTTTAAAAATAGGTGCCGATAGGCATTTCAGATATAGAAGCCGATAGGCATTTCAAATATAGGTGCCGATAGGCATTCCAGATATGGTTGCCGATAGGCATTTCAAATATAGGTGCTGATAGGCATTTCAGATGTAGTTTCCGATAGGCATTTCAAAAATAGGTGTCGATAGGCATTTCAGTTATAGGTGTCGATAGGCATTTCAGATATAGGTGTTGATAGGCATTTCAGATATAGGTGTCGATAGGCATTTCAAATATAGGTGTCGATAGGCATTTCAGATATAGGTGTCGATAGGCATTTCAGATATAGGTGCCGATAGGCATTTCAGATATAGTTGCCGATTGGCATTTTAAAAATAGGTGCCGATAGGCATTTCAGATATAGAAGCCGATAGGCATTTCAAATATAGGTGCCGATAGGCATTCCAGATATGGTTGCCGATAGGCATTTCAAATATAGGTGCTGATAGGCATTTCAGATGTAGTTTCCGATTGGCATTTCAAAAATAGGTGTCGATAGGCATTTCAGATATAGGTGTCGATAGGCATTTCAGATATAGGTGTCGATAGGCATTTCAGATATAGGTGTCGATAGGCATTTCAGATATAGGTGTCGATAGGCATTTCAGATATAGGTGTCGATAGGCATTTCAGATATAGGTGTCGATAGGCATTTCAGATATAGGTGTCGATAGGAATTTCAGATATAGGTGTCGATAGGCATTTCAGATATAGGTGCCGATAGGCATTTCAGATATAGTTGCCGATTGGCATTTATAAAATAGGTGCCGATAGGCATTTCAGATATAGAAGCCGATAGGCATTTCAAAAATAGGTGCCGATAGGCATTCCAGATATGGTTGCCGATAGGCATTTCAAATATAGGTGCTGATAGGCATTTCAGATGTAGTTTCCGATAGGCATTTCAAAAATAGGTGTCGATAGGCATTTCAGATATAGGTGTCGATAGGCATTTCAGATATAGGTGTTGTAAGGCATTTCAGATATAGGTGTCGATAGGCATTTCAGATATAGGTGTCGATAGGCATTTCAGATATAGGTGTCGATAGGCATTTCAGATATAGGTGTCGATAGGCATTTCAGATATAGGTGTCGATAGGCATTTCAGATATAGGTGTCGATAGGCATTTCAGATATAGGTGCCGATAGGCATTTCAGATATAGTTGCCGATTGGCATTTTAAAAATAGGTGCCGATAGGCATTTCAGATATAGAAGCCGATAGGCATTTCAAATATAGGTGCCGATAGGCATTCCAGATATGGTTGCCGATAGGCATTTCAAATATAGGTGCTGATAGGCATTTCAGATGTAGTTTCCGATAGGCATTTCAAAAATAGGTGTCGATAGGCATTTCAGTTATAGGTGTCGATAGGCATTTCAGATATAGGTGTCGATAGGCATTTCAGATATAGGTGTCGATAGGCATTTCAGATATAGGTGTCGATAGGCATTTCAGATATAGGTGTCGATAGGCATTTCAGATATAGGTGTCGATAGGCATTTCAGATATAGGTGTCGATAGGCATTTCAGATATAGGTGCCGATAGGCATTTCAGATATAGTTGCCGATTGGCATTTTAAAAATAGGTGCCGATAGGCATTTCAGATATAGAAGCCGATAGGCATTTCAAATATAGGTGCCGATAGGCATTCCAGATATGGTTGCCGATAGGCATTTCAAATATAGGTGCTGATAGGCATTTCAGATGTAGTTTCCGATAGGCATTTCAAAAATAGGTGTCGATAGGCATTTCAGATATAGGTGTCGATAGGCATTTCAGATATAGGTGTCGATAGGCATTTCAGATATAGGTGTCGATAGGCATTTCAGATATAGGTGTCGATAGGCATTTCAGATATAGGTGTCAATAGGCATTTCAGATATAGGTGTCGATAGGCATTTCAGATATAGGTGTCGATAGGCATTTCAGATATAGGTGCCGATAGGCATTTCAGATATAGTTGCCGATTGGCATTTTAAAAATAAGTGCCGATAGGCATTTCAGATATAGAAGCCGATAGGCATTTCAAATATAGGTGCCGATAGGCATTCCAGATATGGTTGCCGATAGGCATTTCAAATATAGGTGCTGATAGGCATTTCAGATGTAGTTTCCGATAGGCATTTCAAAAATAGGTGTCGATAGGCATTTCAGATATAGGTGTCGATAGGCATTTCAGATATAGGTGTCGATAGGCATTTCACATATATGTGTCGATAGGCATTTCAGATATAGGTGTCGATAGGCATTTCAGATATAGTTGCCGATTGGCATTTTAAAAATAGGTGCCGATAGGCATTTCAGATATAGAAGCCGATAGGCATTTCAAATATAGTTGCCGATAGGCATTCCAGATATGGTTGCCGATAGGAATTTCAAATATAGGTGCTGATAGGCATTTCAGATGTAGTTTCCGATAGGCATTTCAAAAATAGGTGTCGATAGGCATTTCAGATATAGGTGTCGATAGGCATTTCAGATATAGGTGTCGATAGGCATTTCAGATATAGGTGTCGATAGGCATTTCAGATATAGGTGTCGATAGGCATTTCAGATATAGGTGTCGATAGGCATTTCAGGTATAGGTGCCGATAGGCATTTCAGATATAGTGGCCGATTGGCATTTTAAAATTAGGTGCCGATAGGCATTTCAGATATAGAAGCCGATAGGCATTCCAAATATAGGTGCCGATAGGCATTCCAGATATGGTTGCCGATAGGCATTTCAAATATAGGTGCTGATAGGCATTTCAGATGTAGTTTCCGATATGCATTTCAAAAATAGGTGTCGATAGGCATTTCAGATATAGGTGTCGATAGGCATTTCAGATATAGGTGTCGATAGGCATTTCAGATATAGGTGTCGATAGGCATTTCAGATATAGGTGTCGATAGGCATTTCAGATATAGGTGTCGATAGGCATTTCAGATATAGGTGTCGATAGGCATTTCAGATATAGGTGTCGATAGGCATTTCAGATATAGGTGCCGATAGGCATTTCAGATATAGTTGCCGATTGGCATTTTAAAAATAGGTGCCGATAGGCATTTCAGATATAGAAGCCGATAGGCATTTCAAATATAGGTGCCGATAGGCATTCCAGATATGGTTGCCGATAGGCATTTCAAATATAGGTGCTGATAGGCATTTCAGATGTAGTTTCCGATTGGCATTTCAAAAATAGGTGTCGATAGGCATTTCAGATATAGGTGTCGATAGGCATTTCAGATATAGGTGTCGATAGGCATTTCAGATATAGGTGTCGATAGGCATTTCAGATATAGGTGTCGATAGGCATTTCAGATATAGGTGTCGATAGGCATTTCAGATTTAGGTGTCGATAGGCATTTCAGATATAGGTGTCGATAGGAATTTCAGATATAGGTGTCGATAGGCATTTCAGATATAGGTGCCGATAGGCATTTCAGATATAGTTGCCGATTGGCATTTTAAAAATAGGTGCCGATAGGCATTTCAGATATAGAAGCCGATAGGCATTTCAAAAATAGGTGCCGATAGGCATTCCAGATATGGTTGCCGATAGGCATTTCAAATATAGGTGCTGATAGGCATTTCAGATGTAGTTTCCGATAGGCATTTCAAAAATAGGTGTCGATAGGCATTTCAGATATAGGTGTCGATAGGCATTTCAGATATAGGTGTTGTAAGGCATTTCAGATATAGGTGTCGATAGGCATTTCAGATATAGGTGTCGATAGGCATTTCAGATATAGGTGTCGATAGGCATTTCAGATATAGGTGTCGATAGGCATTTCAGATATAGGTGTCGATAGGCATTTCAGATATAGGTGTCGATAGGCATTTCAGATATAGGTGCCGATAGGCATTTCAGATATAGTTGCCGATTGGCATTTTAAAAATAGGTGCCGATAGGCATTTCAGATATAGAAGCCGATAGGCATTTCAAATATAGGTGCCGATAGGCATTCCAGATATGGTTGCCGATAGGCATTTCAAATATAGGTGCTGATAGGCATTTCAGATGTAGTTTCCGATAGGCATTTCAAAAATAGGTGTCGATAGGCATTTCAGTTATAGGTGTCGATAGGCATTTCAGATATAGGTGTCGATAGGCATTTCAGATATAGGTGTCGATAGGCATTTCAAATATAGGTGTCGATAGGCATTTCAGATATAGGTGTCGATAGGCATTTCAGATATAGGTGTCGATAGGCATTTCAGATATAGGTGTCGATAGGCATTTCAGATATAGGTGCCGATAGGCATTTCAGATATAGTTGCCGATTGGCATTTTAAAAATAGGTGCCGATAGGCATTTCAGATATAGAAGCCGATAGGCATTTCAAATATAGGTGCCGATAGGCATTCCAGATATGGTTGCCGATAGGCATTTCAAATATAGGTGCTGATAGGCATTTCAGATGTAGTTTCCGATTGGCATTTCAAAAATAGGTGTCGATAGGCATTTCAGATATAGGTGTCGATAGGCATTTCAGATATAGGTGTCGATAGGCATTTCAGATATAGGTGTCGATAGGCATTTCAGATATAGGTGTCGATAGGCATTTCAGATATAGGTGTCGATAGGCATTTCAGATATAGGTGTCGATAGGCATTTCAGATATAGGTGTCGATAGGAATTTCAGATATAGGTGTCGATAGGCATTTCAGATATAGGTGCCGATAGGCATTTCAGATATAGTTGCCGATTGGCATTTTAAAAATAGGTGCCGATAGGCATTTCAGATATAGAAGCCGATAGGCATTTCAAAAATAGGTGCCGATAGGCATTCCAGATATGGTTGCCGATAGGCATTTCAAATATAGGTGCTGATAGGCATTTCAGATGTAGTTTCCGATAGGCATTTCAAAAATAGGTGTCGATAGGCATTTCAGATATAGGTGTCGATAGGCATTTCAGATATAGGTGTTGTAAGGCATTTCAGATATAGGTGTCGATAGGCATTTCAGATATAGGTGTCGATAGGCATTTCAGATATAGGTGTCGATAGGCATTTCAGATATAGATGTCGATAGGCATTTCAGATATGTGTCGATAGGCATTTCAGATATAGGTGTCGATAGGCATTTCAGATATAGGTGCCGATAGGCATTTCAGATATAGTTGCCGATTGGCATTTTAAAAATAGGTGCCGATAGGCATTTCAGATATAGAAGCCGATAGGCATTTCAAATATAGGTGCCGATAGGCATTCCAGATATGGTTGCCGATAGGCATTTCAAATATAGGTGCTGATAGGCATTTCAGATGTAGTTTTCGATAGGCATTTCAAAAATAGGTGTCGATAGGCATTTCAGATATAGGTGTCGATAGGCATTTCAGATATAGGTGTCGATAGGCATTTCAGATATAGGTGTCGATAGGCATTTCAGATATAGGTGTCGATAGGCATTTCAGATATAGGTGTCGATAGGCATTTCAGATATAGGTGTCGATAGGCATTTCAGATATAGGTGTCGATAGGCATTTCAGATATAGGTGCCGATAGGCATTTCAGATATAGTTGCCGATTGGCATTTTAAAAATAGGTGCCGATAGGCATTTCAGATTTAGAAGCCGATAGGCATTTCAAATATAGGTGCCGATAGGCATTCCAGATATGGTTGCCGATAGGCATTTCAAATATAGGTGCTGATAGGCATTTCAGATGTAGTTTTCGATAGGCATTTCAAAAATAGGTGTCGATAGGCATTTCAGATATAGGTGTCGATAGGCATTTCAGATATAGGTGTCGATAGGCATTTCAGATATAGGTGTCGATAGGCATTTCAGATATAGGTGTCGATAGGCATTTCAGATATAGGTGTCGATAGGCATTTCAGATATAGGTGTCGATAGGCATTTCAGATATAGGTGTCGATAGGCATTTCAGATATAGGTGCCGATAGGCATTTCAGATATAGTTGCCGATTGGCATTTTAAAAATAGGTGCCGATAGGCATTTCAGATATAGAAGCCGATAGGCATTTCAAATATAGGTGCCGATAGGCATTCAGATATGGTTGCCGATAGGCATTTCAAATATAGGTGCTGATAGGCATTTCAGATGTAGTTTCCGATAGGCATTTCAAAAATAGGTGTCGATAGGCATTTCAGATATAGGTGTCGATAGGCATTTCAGATATAGGTGTCGATAGGCATTTCAGATATATGTGTCGATAGGCATTTCAGATATAGGTGTCGATAGGCATTTCAGATATAGTTGCCGATTGGCATTTTAAAAATAGGTGCCGATAGGCATTTCAGATATAGAAGCCGATAGGCATTTCAAATATAGTTGCCGATAGGCATTCCAGATATGGTTGCCGATAGGAATTTCAAATATAGGTGCTGATAGGCATTTCAGATGTAGTTTCCGATAGGCATTTCAAAATAGGTGTCGATAGGCATTTCAGATATAGGTGTCGATAGGCATTTCAGATATAGGTGTCGATAGGCATTTCAGATATAGGTGTCGATAGGCATTTCAGATATAGGTGTCGATAGGCATTTCAGATATAGGTGTCGATAGGCATTTCAGATATAGGTGTCGATAGGCATTTCAGATATAGGTGCCGATAGGAATTTCAGATATAGTGGCCGATTGGCATTTTAAAATTAGGTGCCGATAGGCATTTCAGATATAGAAGCCGATAGGCATTCCAAATATAGGTGCCGATAGGCATTCCAGATATGGTTGCCGATAGGCATTTTGAATATAGGTGCTGATAGGCATTTCAGATGTAGTTTCCGATATGCATTTCAAAAATAGGTGTCGATAGGCATTTCAGATATAGGTGTCGATAGGCATTTCAGATATAGGTGTCGATAGGCATTTCAGATATAGGTGTCGATAGGCATTTCAGATATAGGTGTCGATAGGCATTTCAGATATAGGTGTCGATAGGCATTTCAGATATAGGTGTCGATAGGCATTTCAGATATAGGTGTCGATAGGCATTTCAGATATAGGTGCCGATAGGCATTTCAGATATAGTTGCCGATTGGCATTTTAAAAATAGGTGCCGATAGGCATTTCAGATATAGAAGCCGATAGGCATTTCAAATATAGGTGCCGATAGGCATTCCAGATATGGTTGCCGATAGGCATTTCAAATATAGGTGCTGATAGGCATTTCAGATGTAGTTTCCGATATGCATTTCAAAAATAGGTGTCGATAGGCATTTCAGATATAGGTCTCGATAGGCATTTCAGATATAGGTGTCGATAGGCATTTCAGATATAGGTGTCGATAGGCATTTCAGATATAGGTGTCGATAGGCATTTCAGATATAGGTGTCGATAGGCATTTCAGATATAGGTGTCGATAGGCATTTCAGATATAGGTGTCGATATGCATTTCAGATATAGGTGCCGATAGGCATTTCAGATATAGTTGCCGATTGGCATTTTAAAAAATAGGTGCCGATAGGCATTTCAGATATAGAAGCCGATAGGCATTTCAAATATAGGTGCCGATAGGCATTCCAGATATGGTTGCCGATAGGCATTTCAAATATAGGTGCTGATAGGCATTTCAGATGTAGTTCCCGATAGCATTTCAAAAATAGGTGTCGATAGGCATTTCAGATATAGGTGTCGATAGGCATTTCAGATATAGGTGTCGATAGGATTTCAGATAAGGTGTCGATAGGCATTTCAGATATAGGTGTCGATAGGTATTTCAGATATAGGTGTCGATAGGCAATTCAGATATAGGTGTCGATAGGCATTTCAGATATAGGTGTCGATAGGCATTTCAGATATAGGTGTCGATAGGCATTTCAGATATAGGGGCCGATAGGCATTTCAGATATAGTTGCCGATTGGCATTTTAAAAATAGGTGCCGACAGGCATTTCAGATATAGAAGCCGATAGGCATTTCAATATAGGTGCCGATAGGCATTCCAGATATGGTTGCCGATAGGCATTTCAAATATAGGTGCTGATAGGCATTTCAGATGTAGTTCCCGATAGGCATTTCAAAAATAGGTGTCGATAGGCATTTCAGATATAGGTGTCGATAGGCATTTCAGATATAGGTGTCGATAGGCATTTCAGATATAGGTGTCGATAGGCATTTCAGATATAGGTGTCGATAGGCATTTCAGATATAGGTGTCGATAATAATTTCAGACATAGGTGTCGATAGGCATTTCAGATATAGGTGTCGATAGGCATTTCAGATATAGGTGCCGATAGGCATTTCAGATATAGTTGCCGATTGGCATTTTAAAAATAGGTGCCGATAGGCATTTCAGATATAGAAGCCGATAGGCATTTCAAATATAGGTGCCGATAGGCATTCCAGATATGGTTGCCGATAGGCATTTCAAATATAGGTGCTAATAGGCATTTCAGATGTAGTTTCCGATAGGCATTTCAAAAATAGGTGTCGATAGGCATTTCAGATATAAGTGTCGATAGGCATTTCAGATATAGGTGTCGATAGGCATTTCAGATATAGGTGTCGATAGGCATTTCAGATATAGGTGTCGATAGGCATTTCAGATATAGGTGTCGATAGGCATTTCAGATATAGGTGTCGATAGGCATTTCAGATATAGGGGCCGATAGGCATTTCAGATATAGTTGCCGATTGGCATTTTAAAAATAGGTGCCGATAGGCATTTCAGATATAGAAGCCGATAGGCATTTCAAATATAGGTGCCGATAGGCATTCCAGATATGGTTGCCGATAGCATTTCAAATATAGGTGCTGATAGGCATTTCAGATGTAGTTTCCGATAGGCATTTCAAAAATAGGTGTCGATAGGCATTTCAGTTATAGGTGTCGATAGGCATTTCAGATATAGGTGTCGATAGGCATTTCAGATATAGGTGTCGATAGGCATTTCAAATATAGGTGTCGATAGGCATTTCAGATATAGGTGTCGATAGGCATTTCAGATATAGGTGTCGATAGGCATTTCAGATATAGGTGTCGATAGGCATTTCAGATATAGGTGCCGATAGGCATTTCAGATATAGTTGCCGATTGGCATTTTAAAAATAGGTGCCGATAGGCATTTCAGATATAGAAGCCGATAGGCATTTCAAATATAGGTGCCGATAGGCATTCCAGATATGGTTGCCGATAGGCATTTCAAATATAGGTGCTGATAGGCATTTCAGATGTAGTTTCCGATTGGCATTTCAAAAATAGGTGTCGATAGGCATTTCAGATATAGGTGTCGATAGGCATTTCAGATATAGGTGTCGATAGGCATTTCAGATATAGGTGTCGATAGGCATTTTCAGATAATAGGTGTCGATAGGCATTTCAGATATAGGTGTCGATAGGCATTTCAGATATAGGTGTCGATAGGCATTTCAGATATAGGTGTCGATAGGAATTTCAGATATAGGTGTCGATAGGCATTTCAGATATAGGTGCCGATAGGCATTTCAGATATAGTTGCCGATTGGCATTTTAAAAATAGGTGCCGATAGGCATTTCAGATATAGAAGCCGATAGGCATTTCAAAAATAGGTGCCGATAGGCATTCCAGATATGGTTGCCGATAGGCATTTCAAATATAGGTGCTGATAGGCATTTCAGATGTAGTTTCCGATAGGCATTTCAAAAATAGGTGTCGATAGGCATTTCAGATATAGGTGTCGATAGGCATTTCAGATATAGGTGTTGTAAGGCATTTCAGATATAGGTGTCGATAGCATTTCAGATATAGGTGTCGATAGGCATTTCAGATATAGGTGTCGATAGGCATTTCAGATATAGGTGTCGATAGGCATTTCAGATATGTGTCGATAGGCATTTCAGATATAGGTGTCGATAGGCATTTCAGATATAGGTGCCGATAGGCATTTCAGATATAGTTGCCGATTGGCATTTTAAAAATAGGTGCCGATAGGCATTTCAGATATAGAAGCCGATAGGCATTTCAAATATAGGTGCCGATAGGCATTCCAGATATGGTTGCCGATAGGCATTTCAAATATAGGTGCTGATAGGCATTTCAGATGTAGTTTTCGATAGGCATTTCAAAAATAGGTGTCGATAGGCATTTCAGATATAGGTGTCGATAGGCATTTCAGATATAGGTGTCGATAGGCATTTCAGATATAGGTGTCGATAGGCATTTCAGATATAGGTGTCGATAGGCATTTCAGATATAGGTGTCGATAGGCATTTCAGATATAGGTGTCGATAGGCATTTCAGATATAGGTGTCGATAGGCATTTCAGATATAGGTGCCGATAGGCATTTTCAGATATAGTTGCCGATTGGCATTTTAAAAATAGGTGCCGATAGGCATTTCAGATTTAGAAGCCGATAGGCATTTCAAATATAGGTGCCGATAGGCATTCCAGATATGGTTGCCGATAGGCATTTCAAATATAGGTGCTGATAGGCATTTCAGATGTAGTTTTTCGATAGGCATTTCAAAAATAGGTGTCGATAGGCATTTTAGATATAGGTGTCGATAGGCATTTCAGATATAGGTGTCGATAGGCATTTCAGATATAGGTGTCGATAGGCATTTCAGATATAGGTGTCGATAGGCATTTCAGATATAGGTGTCGAT
>JAVRKA010001226.1:0-20118 GCA_034508555.1 Venustoraphidia nigricollis
GGCATTTCAGATATAGGTGTCGATAGGCATTTCAGATATAGGTGTCGATAGGCATTTCATATATAGGTGTCGATAGGCATTTCAGATATAGGTGTCGATAGGCATTTCAGATATAGGTGTCGATAGGCATTTCAGATATAGGTGTCGATAGGCATTTCAGATATAGGTGTCGATAGGCATTTCAGATATAGGTGCCGATAGGCATTTCAGATATAGTTGCCGATTGGCATTTTAAAAATAGGTGCCGATAGGCATTTCAGATATAGAAGCCGATAGGCATTTCAAATATAGGTGCCGATAGGCATTCCAGATATGGTTGCCGATAGGCATTTCAAATATAGGTGCTGATAGGCATTTCAGATGTAGTTTCCGATAGGCATTTCAAAAATAGGTGTCGATAGGCATTTCAGATATAGGTGTCGATAGGCATTTCAGATATAGGTGTCGATAGGCATTTCAGAAATAGGTGTCGATAGGCATTTCAGATATAGGTGTCGATAGGCATTTCAGATATAGGTGTCGATAGGCATTTCAGATATAGGTGTCGATAGGCATTTCAGATATAGGTGTCGATAGGCATTTCAGATATAGGTGCCGATAGGCATTTTAGATATAGTTGCCGATTGGCATTTTAAAAATAGGTGCCGATAGGCATTTCAGATATAGAAGCCGATAGGCATTTCAAATATAGCTGCCGATAGGCATTCCAGATATGGTTGCCGATAGGCATTTCAAATATAGGTGCTGATAGGCATTTCAGATGTAGTTTCCGATAGGCATTTCAAAAATAGGTGTCGATAGGCATTTCAGATATAGGTGTCGATAGGCATTTCAGATATAGGTGTCGATAGGCATTTCAGATATAGGTGTCGATAGGCATTTCAGATATAGGTGTCGATAGGCATTTCAGATATAGGTGCCGATAGGCATTTCAGATATAGTTGCCGATTGGCATTTTAAAAATAGGTGCCGATAGGCATTTCAGATATAGAAGCCGATAGGCATTTCAAATATAGGTGCCGATAGGCATTCTAGATATGGTTGCTGATAGGCATTTCAAATATAGGTGCTGATAGGCATTTCAGATGTAGTTTCCGATAGGCATTTCAAAAATAGGTGTCGATAGGCATTTCAGATATAGGTGTCGATAGGCATTTCAGATATAGGTGTCGATAGGCATTTCAGATATAGGTGTCGATAGGCATTTCAGATATAGGTGTCGATAGGCATTTCAGATATAGGTGTCGATAGGCATTTCAGATATAGGTGTCGATAGGCATTTTAGATATAGGTGTCGATAGGCATTTCAGATATAGGTGTCGATAGGCATTTCAGATATAGGTGTCGATAGGCATTTCAGATATAGGTGCCGATAGGCATTTCAGATATAGTTGCCGATTGGCATTTTAAAAATTGGTGCCGATAGGCATTTCAGATATAGAAGCCGATAGGCATTTCAAATATAGGTGCCGATAGGCATTCCAGATATGGTTGCCGATAGGCATTTCAAATATAGGTGCTGATAGGCATTTCAGATGTAGTTTCCGATAGGCATTTCAAAAATAGTTGTCGATAGGCATTTCAGATATAGGTGTCGATAGGCATTTCAGATATAGGTGTCGATAGGCATTTCAGATATAGGTGTCGATAGGCATTTCAGATATAGGTGTCGATAGGCATTTCAGATATAGGTGTCGATAGGCATTTCAGATATAGGTGTCGATAGGCATTTCAGATATAGGTGTCGATAGGCATTTCAGATATAGGTGCCGATAGGCATTTCAGATATAGTTGCCGATTGGCATTTTAAAAATAGGTGCCGATAGGCATTTCAGATATAGAAGCCGATAGGCATTTCAAATATAGGTGCCAATAGGCATTCCAGATATGGTTGCCGATAGGCATTTCAAATATAGGTGCTGATAGGCATTTCAGATGTAGTTACCGATAGGCATTTCAAAAATAGGTGTCGATAGGCATTTCAGATATAGGTGTCGATAGGCATTTCAGATATAGGTGTCGATAGGCATTTCAGATATAGGTGTCGATAGGCATTTCAGATATAGGTGTCGATAGGCATTTCAGATATAGGTGTGATAGGCATTTCAGATATAGGTGTCGATAGGCATTACAGATATAGGTGTCGATAGGCATTTCAGATATAGGTGTCGATAGGCATTTCAGATATAGGTGTCGATAGGCATTTCAGATATAGGTGCCGATAGGCATTTCAGATATAATTGCCGATTGGTATTTTAAAAATAGGTGCCGATTGGCATTTCAGATATAGAAGCCGATAGGCATTTCAAATATAGGTGCCGATAGGCATTCCAGATATAGTTGCCGATAGGCATTTCAAAAATAGGTGTCGATAGGCATTTCAAAAATAGGTGTCGATAGGCATTTCAGATATAGGTGTCTATAGGCATTTCAGATATAGGTGTCGATAGGCATTTCAGATATAGGTGTCGATAGGCATTTCAGATATAGGTGTCGATAGGCATTTCAGATATAGGTGTCGATAGGCATTTCAGATATAGGTGTCGATAGGCATTTCAGATATAGGTGTCGATAGGCATTTCAGATATAGGTGTCGATAGGCATTTCAGATATAGGTGTCGATAGGCATTTCAGATATAGGTGTCGATAGGCATTTCAGATATAGTTGCCGATTGGCATTTTAAAAATAGGTGCCGATAGGCATTTCAGATATAGAAGCCGATAGGCATTTCAAATATAGGTGCCGATAGGCTTTCCAGATATGGTTGCCGATAGGCATTTCAAATATAGGTGCTGATAGCATTTCAGATGTAGTTTCCGATAGGCATTTCAAAAATAGGTGTCGATAGGCATTTCAGATATAGGTGTCGATAGGCATTTCAGATATAGGTGCCGATAGGCATTTCAGATATAGTTGCCGATTGGCATTTTAAAAATAGGTGCCGATAGGCATTTCAGATATAGAAGCCGATAGGCATTTCAAATATAGGTGCCAAAAGGCATTCCAGATATGGTTGCCGATAGGCATTTCAAATATAGGTGCTGATAGGCATTTCAGATGTAGTTTCCGATAGGCATTTCAAAAATAGGTGTCGATAGGCATTTCAGATATAGGTGTCGATAGGCATTTCAGATATAGGTGTCGATAGGCATTTCAGATATAGGTGTCGATAGGCATTTCAGATATAGGTGTCGATAGGCATTTCAGATATAGGTGTCGATAGGCATTTCAGATATAGGTGCCGATAGGCATTTCAGATATAGTTGCCGATTAGCATTTTAAAAATAGGTGCCGATAGGCATTTCAGATATAGAAGCCGATAGGAATTTCAAATATAGGTGCCGATAGGCATTCCAGATATGGTTGCCGATAGGCATTTCAAATATAGGTGCTGATAGGCATTTCAGATGTAGTTTCCGATTGGCATTTTAAAAATAGGTGCCGATAGGCATTTCCGATATAGAAGCCGATAAGCATTTCAAATATAGGTGCTGATAGGCATTTCAGATGTAGTTTCCAATAGGCATTTCAAAAATAGGTGTCGATAGGCATTTCAGATATAGGTGTCGATAGGCATTTCAGATATAGGTGTCGATAGGCATTTCAGATATAGGTGTCGATAGGCATTTCAGATATAGGTGTGGATAGGCATTTAAGATATAGGTGTCGATAGGCATTTCAGATATAGGTGCCGATAGGCATTTCAGATATAGTTGCCGATTGGCATTTTAAAAATAGGTGCCGATTGGCATTTCAGATATAGAAGCCGATAGGCATCTCAAATATAGGTGCCGATAGGCATTCGAGATATGGTTGCCGATAGGCATTTCAAATATAGGTGCTGATAGGCATTTCAGATGTAGTTTACGATAGGCATTTCAAAAATAGGTGTCGATAGGCATTTCAGATATAGGTGTCGATAGGCATTTCAGATATAGGTGTCGATAGGCATTTCAGATATAGGTGTCGATAGGTATTTCAGATATAGGTGTCGATAGGCATTTCAGATATAGGTGTCGATAGGCATTTCAGATATAGGTGTCGATAGGCATTTCAGATATAGGTGTCGATAGGCATTTCAGATATAGGTGTCGATAGGCATTTCAGATATAGTTGCCGATTGGCATTTTAAAAATAGGTGCCGATAATCATTTCAGATATAGAAGCCGATAAGCATTTCAAATATAGGTGACGATAGGCATTCCAGATATGGTTGCCGATAGGCATTTCAAATATAGGTGCTGATAGGCATTTCAGATGTAGTTTCCGATAGGCATTTCAAAAATAGGTGTCGATAGGCATTTCAGATATAGGTGTCGATAGGCATTTCAGATATAGGTGTCGATAGGCATTTCAGATATAGGTGTCGATAGGCATTTCAGATATAGGTGTCGATAGGCATTTCAGATATAGGTGCCGATAGGCATTTCAGATATAGTTGCCGATTGGCATTTTAAAAATAGGTGCCGATAGGCATTTCAGATATAGAAGCCGATAGGCATTTCAAATATAGGTGCCGATAGGCATTCCAGATATGGTTGCCGATAGGCATTTCAAATATAGGTGCTGATAGGCATTTCAGATGTAGTTTCCGATAGGCATTTCAAAAATAGGTGTCGATAGGCATTTCAGATATAGGTGTCGATAGGCATTTCAGATATAGGTGTCGATAGGCATTTCAGATATAGGTGTCGATAGGCATTTCAGATATAGGTGTCGATAGGCATTTCAGATATAGGTGTCGATAGGCATTTCAGATATAGGTGTCGATAGGCATTTCAGATATATGTGCCGATAGGCATTTCAGATATAGTTTATGATTGGCATTTTAAAAATAGGTGCCGATAGGCATTTCAGATATAGAAGCCGATAGGCATTTCAAATATAGGTGCCGATAGGCATTCCAGATATGGTTGCCGATAGGCATTTCAAATATAGGTGCTGATAGGCATTTCAGATGTAGTTTCCGATAGGTTTTCAAAAATAGGTGTCGATAGGCATTTCAGATATAGGTGTCGATAGGCATTTCAGATATAGGTGTCGATAGGCATTTCAGATATAGGTGTCGATAGGCATTTTAGATATAGGTGTCGATAGGCATTTCAGATATAGGTGTCGATAGGCATTTTAGATATAGGTGTCGATAGGCATTTCAGATATAGGTGTCGATAGGCATTTCAGATATAGGTGTCGATAGGCATTTCAGATATAGGTGCCGATAGGCATTTCAGATATAGGTGTCGATAGGCATTTCAGATATAGGTGTCGATAGGCATTTCAGATATAGGTGTCGATAGGCATTTCAGATATAGGTGTCGATAGGCATTTCAGATATAGGTGTCGATAGGCATTTCAGATATAGGTGTCGATAGGCATTTCAGATATAGGTCCCGATAGGCATTTCAGATATAGTTGCCGATTGGCATTTTAAAAATAGGTGCCGATAGGCATTTCAGATATAGGTGTCGATAGGCATTTCAGATATAGGTGTCGATAGGCATTTCAGATATAGGTGTCGATAGGCATTTCAGATATAGGTGTCGATAGGCATTTCAGATATAGGTGTCGATAGGCATTTCAGATATAAGTGTCGATAGGCATTTCAGATATAGGTGTCGATAGGCATTTCAGATATAGGTGCCGATAGGCATTTCAGATATAGTTGCCGATTGGTATTTTAAAAATAGGTGCCGATAGGCATTTCAGATATAGAAGCCGATAGGCATTTCAAATATAGGTGCCGATAGGCATTTCAGATATAGTTGCCGATTGGCATTTTAAAAATAGGTGCCGATAGGCATTTCAGATATAGAAGCCGATAGGCATTTCAAATATAGGTGCCGATAGGCATTCCAGATATGGTTGCCGATAGGCATTTCAAATATAGGTGCTGATAGGCATTTCAGATGTAGTTTCCGATAGGCATTTCAAAAATAGGTGTCGATAGGCATTTCAGATATAGGTGTCGATAGGCATTTCAGATATAGTTGCCGATTGGCATTTTAAAAATAGGTGCCGATAGGCATTTCAGATATAGAAGCCGATAGGCATTTCAAATATAGGTGCCGATAGGCATTCCAGATATGGTTGCCGATAGGCATTTCAAATATAGGTGCTGATAGGCATTTCAGATGTAGTTTCCGATAGGCATTTCAAAAATAGGTGTCGATAGGCATTTCAGATATAGGTGTCGATAGGCATTTCAGATATAGGTGTCGATAGGCATTTCAGATATAGGTGTCGATAGGCATTTCAGATATAGGTGTCGATAGGCATTTCAGATATAGGTGTCGATAGGCATTTCAGATATAGGTGTCGATAGGCATTTCAGATATAGGTGCCGATAGGCATTTCAGATATAGTTGCCGATTGGTATTTTAAAAATAGGTGCCGATAGGCATTTCAGATATAGAAGCCGATAGGCATTTCAAATATAGGTGCCGATAGGCATTCCAGATATGGTTGCCGATAGGCATTTCAAATATAGGTGCTGATAGGCATTTCAGATGTAGTTTCCGATAGGCATTTCAAAAATAGGTGTCGATAGGCATTTCAGATATAGGTGTCGATAGGCATTTCAGATATAGGTGTCGATAGGCATTTCAGATATAGGTGTCGATAGGCATTTCAGATATAGGTGTCGATAGGCATTTGAGATATAGGTGTCGATAGGCATTTCAGATATAGGTGTCGATAGGCATTTCAGATATAGGTGTCGATAGGCATTTCAGATATAGGTGCCGATAGGCATTTCAGATATAGATGCCGATTGGCATTTTAAAAATAGGTGCCGATAGGCATTTCCGATATAGAAGCCGATAGGCATTTCAAATATAGGTGCCGATAGGCATTCCAGATATGGTTGCCAATAGGCATTTCAAATATAGGTGCTGATAGGCATTTCAGATGTAGTTTCCGATAGGCATTTCAAAAATAGGTGTCGATAGGCATTTCAGATATAGGTGTCGATAGGCATTTCAGATATAGGTGTCGATAGGCATTTCAGATATAGGTGTCGATAGGCATTTCAGATATAGGTGTCGATAGGCATTTCAGATATAGGTGTCGATAGGCATTTCAGATATACGTGTCGATAGGCATTTCAGATATAGGTGCCGATAGGCATTTCAGATATAGTTGCCGATTGGCATTTTAAAAATAAGGGCCGATAGGCATTTCAGATATAGAAGCCGATAGGCATTTCAAATAAAGGTGCCGATAGGCATTCCAGATATGGTTGCCGATAGGCATTTCAAATATAGGTGCTGATAGGCATTTCAGATGTAGTTTCCGATAGGCATTTCAAAAATATGTGTCGATAGGCATTTCAGATATAGGTGTCGATAGGCATTTCAGATATAGGTGTCTATAGGCATTTCAGATATAGGTGTCGATAGGCATTTCAGATATAGGTGTCGATAGGCATTTCAGATATAGGTGTCGATAGGCATTTCAGATATAGGTGTCGATAGGCATTTCAGATATAGGTGCCGATAGGCATTTCAGATATAGTTGCCGATTAGCATTTTAAAAATAGGTGCCGATAGGCATTTCAGATATAGAAGCCGATAGGCATTTCAAATATAGGTGCCGATAGGCATTCCAGATATGGTTGCCGATAGGCATTTCAAATATAGGTGCTGATAGGCATTTCAGATGTAGTTTCCGATAGGCATTTCAAAAATAGGTGTCGATAGGCATTTCAGATATAGGTGTCGATAGGCATTTCAGATATAGGTGTCGATAGGCATTTCAGATATAGGTGTCGATAGGCATTTCAGATATAGGTGTCGATAGGCATTTCAGATATAGGTGTCGATAGGCATTTCAGATATAGGTGTCGATAGGCATTTCAGATATAGGTGTCGATAGGCATTTTAGATATAGGTGTCGATAGGCATTTCAGACATAGGTGTCGATAGGCATTTCAGATATAGGTGTCGATAGGCATTTCAGATATAGGTGCCGATAGGCATTTCAGATAGTTGCCGATTAGCATTTTAAAAATAGGTGCCGATAGGAATTTCAGATATAGAAGCCGATAGGCATTTCAAATATAGGTGCCGATAGGCATTCCAGATATGGTTGCCGATAGGCATTTCAAATATAGGTGCTGATAGACATTTCAGATGTAGTTTCCGATCGGCATTTCAAAAATAGGTGTCGATAGGCATTTCAGATATAGGTGTCGATAGGCATTTCCGATATAGGTGTCGATAGGCATTTCAGATATAGGTGTCGATAGGCATTTCAGATATAGGTGTCGATAGGCATTTCAGATATAGGTGTCGATAGGCATTTCAGATATAGGTGTCGATAGGCATTTCAGATATAGGTGTCGATAGGCATTTCAGATATAGGTGTCGCTAGGCATTTCAGATATAGGTATCGATAGGCATTTCAGATATAGGTGTCGATAGGCATTTCAGATATAGGTGTCGATAGGCATTTCAGATATAGGTGCCGTTCGGCATTTCAGATATAGTTGCCGATTGGCATTTTAAAAATAGGTGCCGATAGGCATTTCAGATATAGAAGCCGATAGGCATTTCAAATATAGGTGCCGATAGGCATTCCAGATATGGTTGCCGATAGGCATTTCAAATATAGGTGCTGATAGGCATTTCAGATGTAGTTTCCGATAGGCATGTCAAAAATAGGTGTCGATAGGCATTTCAGATATGGGTGTCGATAGGCATTTCAGATTTAGGTGTCGATAGGCATTTCATATATAGGTGTCGATAGGCATTTCAGATATAGGTGTCGATAGGCATTTCAGATATAGGTGTCGATAGGCATTTCAGATATAGGTGTCGATAGGCATTTCAGATATAGGTGTCGATAGGCATTTCAGATATAGGTGCCGATAGGCATTTCAGATATAGTTGCTATTGGCATTTTAAAAATAGGTGCCGATAGGCATTTCAGATATAGAAGCCGATAGGCATTTCAAATATAGGTGCCGATAGGCATTCCAGATATGGTTGCCGATAGGCATTTCAAATATAGGTGCTGATAGGCATTTCAGATGTAGTTTCCGATAGGCATTTCAAAAATAGGTGTCGATAGGCATTTCAGATATAGGTGTCGATAGGCATTTCAGATATAGGTGTCGATAGGCATTTCAGAAATAGGTGTCGATAGGCATTTCAGATATAGGTGTCGATAGGCATTTCAGATATAGGTGTCGATAGGCATTTCAGATATAGGTGTCGATAGGCATTTCAGATATAGGTGTCGATAGGCATTTCAGATATAGGTGCCGATAGGCATTTTAGATATAGTTGCCGATTGGCATTTTAAAAATAGGTGCCGATAGGCATTTCAGATATAGAAGCCGATAGGCATTTCAAATATAGGTGCCGATAGGCATTCCAGATATGTTTGCCGATAGGCATTTCAAATATAGGTGCTGATAGGCATTTCAGATGTAGTTTCCGATAGGCATTTCAAAAATAGGTGTCGATAGGCATTTCAGATATAGGTGTCGATAGGCATTTCAGATATAGGTGTCGATAGGCATTTCAGATATAGGTGTCGATAGGCATTTCAGATATAGGTGTCGATAGGCATTTCAGATATAGGTGTCGATAGGCATTTCAGATATAGGTGTCGATAGGCATTTCAGATATAGGTGCCGATAGGCATTTCAGATATAGTTGCCGATTGGCATTTTAAAAATAGGTGCCGATAGGCATTTCAGATATAGAAGCCGATAGGCATTTCAAATATAGGTGCCGATAGGCATTCTAGATATGGTTGCCGATAGGCATTTCAAATATAGGTGCTGATAGGCATTTCAGATGTAGTTTCCGATAGGCATTTCAAAAATAGGTGTCGATAGGCATTTCAGATATAGGTGTCGATAGGCATTTTAGATATAGGTGTCGATAGGCATTTCAGATATAGGTGTCGATAGGCATTTCAGATATAGGTGTCGATAGGCATTTCAGATATAGGTGTCGATAGGCATTTCAGATATAGGTGTCGATAGGCATTTCAGATATAGGTGCCGATAGGCATTTCAGATATAGTTGCCTATTGGCATTTTAAAAATAGGTGCCGATAGGCATTTCAGATATAGAAGCCGATAAGCATTTCAAATATAGGTGCCGATAGGCATTCCAGATATGGTTGCCGATAGGCATTTCAAATATAGGTGCTGATAGGCATTTCAGATGTAGTTACCGATAGGCATTTCAAAAATAGGTGTCGATAGGCATTTCAGATATAGGTGTCGATAGGCATTTCAGATATAGGTGTCGATAGGCATTTCAGATATAGGTGTCGATAGGCATTTCAGATATAGGTGTCGATAGGCATTTCAGATATAGGTGTCGATAGGCATTTCAGATATAGGTGTCGATAGGCATTTCAGATATAGGTGTCGATAGGCATTTCAGATATAGGTGCCGATAGGCATTTCAGATATAGTTGCCGATTGGTATTTTAAAAATAGGTGCGGATAGGCATTTCAGATATAGAAGCCGATAGGCATTTCAAATATAGGTGCCGATAGGCATTCCAGATATAGTTGCCGATAGGCATTTCAAAAATAGGTGTCGATAGGCATTTCAGATATAGGTGTCTATAGGCATTTCAGATATAGGTGTCGATAGGCATTTCAGATATAGGTGTCGATAGGAATTTCAGATATAGGTGTCGATAGGCATTTCATATATAGGTGTCGATAGGCATTTCAGATATAGGTGCTGATAGGCATTTCAGATATAGGTGCCGATAGGCATTTCAGATATAGTTGCCGATTGGCATTTTAAAAATAGGTGCCGATAGGCATTTCAGATATAGAAGCCGATAGGCATTTCAAATATAGGTGCCGATAGGCATTCCAGAAATGGTTTCCGATAGGCATTTCAAATATAGGTGCTGATAGGCATTTCAGATGTAGTTTCCGATAGGCATTTCAAAAATAGGTGTCGATAGGCATTTCAGATATAGGTGTCGATAGGCATTTCAGATATAGGTGTCGATAGGCATTTCAGATATAGGTGTCGATAGGCATTTCAGATATAGGTGTCGATAGGAATTTCAGATATAGGTGTCGATAGGCATTTCATATATAGGTGTCGATAGGCATTTCAGATATAGGTGCCGATAGGCATTTCAGATATAGTTGCCGATTGGCATTTTAAAAATAGGTGCCGATAGGCATTTTAGATATAGAAGCCGATAGGCATTTCAAATATAGGTGCCGATAGGCATTCCAGATATGGTTGCCGATAGGCATTTCAAATATAGGTGCTGATAGGCATTTCAGATGTAGTTTCCGATAGGCATTTCAAAAATAGGTGTCGATAGGCATTTCAGATATAGGTGTCGATAGGCATTTCAGATATAGGTGTCGATAGGCATTTCAGATATAGGTGTCGATAGGCATTTTAGATATAGGTGTCGATAGGCATTTCAGACATAGGTGTCGATAGGCATTTCAGATAGTTGCCGATTAGCATTTTAAAAAAAGGTGCCGATAGGCATTTCAGATATAGAAGCCGATAGGCATTTCAAATATAGGTGCCGATAGGCATTCCAGATATGGTTGCCGATAGGCATTTCAAATATAGGTGCTGATAGGCATTTCAGATGTAGTTTCCGATAGGCATTTCAAAAATAGGTGTCGATAGGCATTTCAGATATAGGTGTCGATAGGCATTTCCGATATAGGTGTCGATAGGCATTTCAGATATAGGTGTCGATAGGCATTTCAGATATAGGTGTCGATAGGCATTTCGGATATAGGTGTCGATAGGCATTTCAGATATAGGTGTCGATAGGCATTTCAGATATAGGTGTCGATAGGCATTTCAGATATAGGTGTCGATAGGCGTTTCAGATATAGGTGTCGCTAGGCATTTCAGATATAGGTATCGATAGGCATTTCAGATATAGGTGTCGATAGGCATTTCAGATATAGGTGTCGATAGTCATTTCAGATATAGGTGCCGTTCGGCATTTCAGATATAGTTGCCGATTGGCATTTTAAAAATAGGTGCCGATAGGCATTTCAGATATAGAAGCCGATAGGCATTTCAAATATAGGTGCCGATAGGCATTCCAGATATGGTTGCCGATAGGCATTTCAAATATAGGTGCTGATAGGCATTTCAGATGTAGTTTCCGATAGGCATTTCAAAAATAGGTGTCGATAGGCATTTCAGATATAGGTGTCGATAGGCATTTCAGATATAGGTGTCGATAGGCATTTCATATATAGGTGTCGATAGGCATTTCAGATATAGGTGTCGATAGGCATTTCAGATATAGGTGTCGATAGGCATTTCAGATATAGGTGTCGATAGGCATTTCAGATATAGGTGTCGATAGGCATTTCAGATATAGGTGCTGATAGGCATTTCAGATATAGTTGCCGATTGGCATTTTAAAAATAGGTGCCGATAGGCATTTCAGATATAGAAGCCGATAGGCATTTCAAATATAGGTGCCGATAGGCATTCCAGATATGGTTGCCGATAGGCATTTCAAATATAGGTGCTGATAGGCATTTCAGATGTAGTTTCCGATAGGCATTTCAAAAATAGGTGTCGATAGGCATTTCAGATATAGGTGTCGATAGGCATTTCAGATATAGGTGTCGATAGGCATTTCATATATAGGTGTCGATAGGCATTTCAGATATAGGTGTCGATAGGCATTTCAGATATAGGTGTCGATAGGCATTTCAGATATAGGTGTCGATAGGCATTTCAGATATAGGTGCCGATAGGCATTTTAGATATAGTTGCCGATTGGCATTTTAAAAATAGGTGCCGATAGGCATTTCAGATATAGAAGCCGATAGGCATTTCAAATATAGCTGCCGATAGGCATTCCAGATATGGTTGCCGATAGGCATTTCAAATATAGGTGCTGATAGGCATTTCAGATGTAGTTTCCGATAGGCATTTCAAAAATAGGTGTCGATAGGCATTTCAGATATAGGTGTCGATAGGCATTTCAGATATAGGTGTCGATAGGCATTTCAGATATAGGTGTCGATAGGCATTTCAGATATAGGTGTCGATAGGCATTTCAGATATAGGTGTCGATAGGCATTTCAGATATAGGTGTCGATAGGCATTTCAGATATAGGTGCCGATAGGCATTTCAGATATAGTTGCCTATTGGCATCTTAAAAATAGGTGCCGATAGGCATTTCAGATATAGAAGCCGATAGGCATTTCAAATATAGGTGCCGATAGGCATTCCAGATATGGTTGCCGATAGGCATTTCAAATATAGGTGCTGATAGGCATTTCAGATGTAGTTTCCGATAGGCATTTCAAAAATAGGTGTCGATAGGCATTTCAGATATAGGTGTCGATAGGCATTTCAGATATAGGTGTCGATAGGCATTTCAGATATAGGTGTCGATAGGCATTTTAGATATAGGTGTCGATAGGCATTTCAGATATAGGTGTCGATAGGCATTTCAGATATAGGTGTCGATAGGCATTTCAGATATAGGTGTCGATAGGCATTTCAGATATAGGTGCCGATAGGCATTTCAGATATAGTTGCCGATTGGCATTTTAAAAATTGGTGCCGATAGGCATTTCAGATATAGAAGCCGATAGGCATTTCAAATATAGGTGCCGATAGGCATTCCAGATATGGTTGCCGATAGGCATTTCAAATATAGGTGCTGATAGGCATTTCAGATGTAGTTTCCGATAGGCATTTCAAAAATAGTTGTCGATAGGCATTTCAGATATAGGTGTCGATAGGCATTTCAGATATAGGTGTCGATAGGCATTTCAGATATAGGTGTCGATAGGCATTTCAGATATAGGTGTCGATAGGCATTTCAGATATAGGTGTCGATAGGCATTTCAGATATAGGTGTCGATAGGCATTTCAGATATAGGTGTCGATAGGCATTTCAGATATAGGTGCCGATAGGCATTTCAGATATAGTTGCCGATTGGCATTTTAAAAATAGGTGCCGATAGGCATTTCAGATATAGAAGCCGATAGGCATTTCAAATATAGGTGCCAATAGGCATTCCAGATATGGTTGCCGATAGGCATTTCAAATATAGGTGCTGATAGGCATTTCAGATGTAGTTACCGATAGGCATTTCAAAAATAGGTGTCGATAGGCATTTCAGATATAGGTGTCGATAGGCATTTCAGATATAGGTGTCGATAGGCATTTCAGATATAGGTGTCGATAGGCGTTTCAGATATAGGTGTCGATAGGCATTTCAGATATAGGTGTCGATAGGCATTTTAGATATAGGTGTCGATAGGCATTACAGATATAGGTGTCGATAGGCATTTCAGATATAGGTGTCGATAGGCATTTCAGATATAGGTGTCGATAGGCATTTCAGATATAGGTGCCGATAGGCATTTCAGATATAATTGCCGATTGGTATTTTAAAAATAGGTGCCGATTGGCATTTCAGATATAGAAGCCGATAGGCATTTCAAATATAGGTGCCGATAGGCATTCCAGATATAGTTGCCGATAGGCATTTCAAAAATAGGTGTCGATAGGCATTTCAGATATAGGTGTCTATAGGCATTTCAGATATAGGTGTCGATAGGCATTTCAGATATAGGTGTCGATAGGCATTTCAGCTATAGGTGTCGATAGGCATTTCAGATATAGGTGTCGATAGGCATTTCAGATATAGGTGTCGATAGGCATTTCAGATATAGGTGTCGATAGGCATTTCAGATATAGGTGTCGATAGGCATTTCAGATATAGGTGCCGATAGGCATTTCAGATATAGTTGCCGAATGGCATTTTAAAAATAGGTGCCGATAGGCATTTCAGATATAGAAGCCGATAGGCATTTCAAATATAGGTGCCGATAGGCTTTCCAGATATGGTTGCCGATAGGCATTTCAAATATAGGTGCTGATAGCATTTCAGATGTAGTTTCCGATAGGCATTTCAAAAATAGGTGTCGATAGGCATTTCAGATATAGGTGTCGATAGGCATTTCAGATATAGGTGCCGATAGGCATTTCAGATATAGTTGCCGATTGGCATTTTAAAAATAGGTGCCGATAGGCATTTCAGATATAGAAGCCGATAGGCATTTCAAATATAGGTGCCGATAGGCATTCCAGATATGGTTGCCGATAGGCATTTCAAATATAGGTGCTGATAGGCATTTCAGATGTAGTTTCCGATAGGCATTTCAAAAATAGGTGTCGATAGGCATTTCAGATATAGGTGTCGATAGGCATTTCAGATATAGGTGTCGATAGGCATTTCAGATATAGGTGTCGATAGGCATTTCAGATATAGGTGTCGATAGGCATTTCAGATATAGGTGTCGATAGGCATTTCAGATATAGGTGCCGATAGGCATTTCAGATATAGTTGCCGATTGGCATTTTAAAAATAGGTGCCGATAGGCATTTCAGATATAGAAGCCGATAGGCATTTCAAATATAGGTGCCGATAGGCATTCCAGATATGGTTGCCGATAGGCATTTCAAATATAGGTGCTGATAGGCATTTCAGATGTAGTTTCCGATTGGCATTTTAAAAATAGGTGCCGATAGGCATTTCCGATATAGAAGCCGATAGGCATTTCAAATATAGGTGCTGATAGGCATTTCAGATGTAGTTTCCGATAGGCATTTCAAAAATAGGTGTCGATAGGCATTTCAGATATAGGTGTCGATAGGCATTTCAGATATAGGTGTCGATAGGCATTTCAGATATAGGTGTCGATAGGCATTTAAGATATAGGTGTCGATAGGCATTTCAGATATAGGTGCCGATAGGCATTTCAGATATAGTTGCCGATTGGCATTTTAAAAATAGGTGCCGATAGGCATTTCAGATATAGAAGCCGATAGGCATCTCAAATATAGGTGCCGATAGGCATTCGAGATATGGTTGCCGATAGGCATTTCAAATATAGGTGCTGATAGGCATTTCAGATGTAGTTTACGATAGGCATTTCAAAAATAGGTGTCGATAGGCATTTCAGATATAGGTGTCGATAGGCATTTCAGATATAGGTGTCGATAGGCATTTCAGATATAGGTGTCGATAGGCATTTCAGATATAGGTGTCGATAGGCATTTCAGATATAGGTGCCGATAGGCATTTCAGATATAGTTGCCGATTGGCATTTTAAAAATAGGTGCCGATAGGCATTTCAGATATAGAAGCCGATAGGCATTTCAAATATAGGTGCCGATAGGCATTCCAGATATAGTTGCCGATTGGCATTTTAAAAATAGGTGCCGATAGGCATTTCAGATATAGAAGCCGATAGGCATTTCAAATATAGGTGACGATAGGCATTCCAGATATGGTTGCCGATAGGCATTTCAAATATAGGTGCTGATAGGCATTTCAGATGTAGTTTCCGATAGGCATTTCAAAAATAGGTGTCGATAGGCATTTCAGATATAGGTGTCGATAGGCATTTCAGATATAGGTGTCGATAGGCATTTCAGATATAGGTGTCGATAGGCATTTCAGATATAGGTGTCGATAGGCATTTCAGATATAGGTGTCGATAGGCATTTCAGATATAGTTGCCGATTGGCATTTTAAAAATAGGTGCCGATAGGCATTTCAGATATAGAAGCCGATAGGCATTTCAAATATAGGTGACGATAGGCATTCCAGATATGGTTGCCGATAGGCATTTCAAATATAGGTGCTGATAGGCATTTCAGATGTAGTTTCCGATAGGCATTTCAAAAATAGGTGTCGATAGGCATTTCAGATATAGGTGTCGATAGGCATTTCAGATATAGGTGTCGATAGGCATTTCAGATATAGGTGTCGATAGGCATTTCAGATATAGGTGTCGATAGGCATTTCAGATATAGGTGCCGATAGGCATTTCAGATATAGTTGCCGATTGGCATTTTAAAAATAGGTGCCGATAGGCATTTCAGATATAGAAGCCGATAGGCATTTCAAATATAGGTGCCGATAGGCATTCCAGATATGGTTGCCGATAGGCATTTCAAATATAGGTGCTGATAGGCATTTCAGATGTAGTTTCCGATAGGCATTTCAAAAATAGGTGTCGATAGGCATTTCAGATATAGGTGTCGATAGGCATTTCAGATATAGGTGTCGATAGGCATTTCAGATATAGGTGTCGATAGGCATTTCAGATATAGGTGTCGATAGGCATTTCAGATATAGGTGTCGATAGGCATTTCAGATATAGGTGTCGATAGGCATTTCAGATATAGGTGTCGATAGGCATTTCAGATATATGTGCCGATAGGCATTTCAGATATAGTTTATGATTGGCATTTTAAAAATAGGTGCCGATAGGCATTTCAGATATAGAAGCCGATAGGCATTTCAAATATAGGTGCCGATAGGCATTCCAGATATGGTTGCCGATAGGCATTTCAAATATAGGTGCTGATAGGCATTTCAGATGTAGTTTCCGATAGGTTTTCAAAAATAGGTGTCGATAGGCATTTCAGATATAGGTGTCGATAGGCATTTCAGATATAGGTGTCGATAGGCATTTTAGATATAGGTGTCGATAGGCATTTCAGATATAGGTGTCGATAGGCATTTCAGATATAGGTGTCGATAGGCATTTCAGATATAGGTGTCGATAGGCATTTCAGATATAGGTGTCGATAGGCATTTCAGATATAGGTGCCGATAGGCATTTCAGATATAGGTGTCGATAGGCATTTCAGATATAGGTGTCGATAGGCATTTCAGATATAGGTGTCGATAGGCATTTCAGATATAGGTGTCGATAGGCATTTCAGATATAGGTGTCGATAGGCATTTCAGATATAGGTGTCGATAGGCATTTCAGATATAGGTGCCGATAGGCATTTCAGATATAGTTGCCGATTGGCATTTTAAAAATAGGTGCCGATAGGCATTTCAGATATAGGTGTCGATAGGCATTTCAGATATAGGTGTCGATAGGCATTTCAGATATAGGTGTCGATAGGCATTTCAGATATAGGTGTCGATAGGCATTTCAGATATAGGTGTCGATAGGCATTTCAGATATAAGTGTCGATAGGCATTTCAGATATAGGTGTCGATAGGCATTTCAGATATAGGTGCCGATAGGCATTTCAGATATAGTTGCCGATTGGTATTTTAAAAATAGGTGCCGATAGGCATTTCAGATATAGAAGCCGATAGGCATTTCAAATATAGGTGCCGATAGGCATTTCAGATATAGTTGCCGATTGGCATTTTAAAAATAGGTGCCGATAGGCATTTCAGATATAGAAGCCGATAGGCATTTCAAATATAGGTGCCGATAGGCATTCCAGATATGGTTGCCGATAGGCATTTCAAATATAGGTGCTGATAGGCATTTCAGATGTAGTTTCCGATAGGCATTTCAAAAATAGGTGTCGATAGGCATTTCAGATATAGGTGTCGATAGGCATTTCAGATATAGGTGTCGATAGGCATTTCAGATATAGGTGTCGATAGGCATTTCAGATATAGGTGTCGATAGGCATTTCAGATATAGGTGTCGATAGGCATTTCAGATATAGGTGTCGATAGGCATTTCAGATATAGGTGCCGATAGGCATTTCAGATATAGTTGCCGATTGGTATTTTAAAAATAGGTGCCGATAGGCATTTCAGATATAGAAGCCGATAGGCATTTCAAATATAGGTGCCGATAGGCATTCCAGATATGGTTGCCGATAGGCATTTCAAATATAGGTGCTGATAGGCATTTCAGATGTAGTTTCCGATAGGCATTTCAAAAATAGGTGTCGGTAGGCATTTCAGATATAGGTGTCGATAGGCATTTCAGATATAGGTGTCGATAGGCATTTCAGATATAGGTGTCGATAGGCATTTCAGATATAGGTGTCGATAGGCATTTCAGATATAGGTGTCGATAGGCATTTCAGATATAGGTGTCGATAGGCATTTCAGATATAGGTGTCGATAGGTATTTCAGATATAGGTGCCGATAGGCATTTCAGATATAGTTGCCGATTGGCATTTTAAAAATAGGTGCCGATAGGCATTTCCGATATAGAAGCCGATAGGCATTTCAAATATAGGTGCCGATAGGCATTCCAGATATGGTTGCCGATAGGCATTTCAAATATAGGTGCTGATAGGCATTTCAGATGTAGTTTCCGATAGGCATTTCAAAAATAGGTGTCGATAGGCATTTCAGATATAGGTGTCGATAGGCATTTCAGATATAGGTGTCGATAGGCATTTCAGATATAGGTGTCGATAGGCATTTCAGATATAGGTGTCGATAGGCATTTCAGATATAGTGTCGATAGGCATTTCAGATATAGGTGTCGATAGGCATTTCAGATATAGGTGCCGATAGGCATTTTAGATATAGTTGCCGATTGGCATTTTAAAAATAAGGCCGATAGGCATTTCAGATATAGAAGCCGATAGGCATTTCAAATATAGGTGCCGATAGGCATTCCAGATATGGTTGCCGATAGGCATTTCAAATATAGGTGCTGATAGGCATTTCAGATGTAGTTTCCGATAGGCATTTCAAAAATAGGTGTCGATAGGCATTTCAGATATAGGTGTCGATAGGCATTTCAGATATAGGTGTCGATAGGCATTTCAGATATAGGTGTCGATAGGCATTTCAGATATAGGTGTCGATAGGCATTTCAGATATAGGTGTCGATAGGCATTTCAGATATAGGTGCCGATAGGCATTTCAGATATAGTTGCCGATTGGCATTTTAAAAATAGGTGCCGATAGGCATTTCAGATATAGAAGCCGATAGGCATTTCAAATATAGGTGCCGATAGGCATTCCAGATATGGTTGCCGATAGGCATTTCAAATATAGGTGCTGATAGGCATTTCAGATGTAGTTTCCGATAGGCATTTCAAAAATATGTGTCGATAGGCATTTCAGATATAGGTGTCGATAGGCATTTCAGATATAGGTGTCGATAGGCATTTCAGATATAGGTGTCGATACGCATTTCAGATATAGGTGTCGATAGGCATTTCAGTATAGTGTCGATAGGCATTTCAGATATAGGTGTCGATAGGCATTTCAGATATAGGTGTCGATAGGCATTTCAGATATAGGTGCCGATAGGCATTTCAGATATAGTTGCCGATTAGCATTTTAAAAATAGGTGCCGATAGGCATTT
>JAVRKA010001227.1:0-20045 GCA_034508555.1 Venustoraphidia nigricollis
TTCAAGTTTTAGGTCAAAAATATGTTTTTTCAAATTTTTAAGCAGCAAGCCAAATTTTGTATGACTTAATGCTTAATCTGAGCTAATAATAACAGTAATAAAATGAATTTTGCGACCACAGTTCGAAATTTCCCGAGAGCATGTTTTAAATACAATCTGAGGAATCAGTCATCTTAATGCAGAAATGTATTTATTTAGCATTTGTTTGCTGTAATCATTAATGTTTTCGGTTATGTTAATATTTATTATAAAAAAAAGAAAAACAGTATTAATGTTATTGTTTTGTTTTCAGGTGCAACTGTAACGAAATTTCCACCCTTAATCTACGCCACACATCAAGATATCCGACTAGCGAGTGCGCCGAAGAAAACATCAATTCTCGTCAAAAATCTGTTGGAAGGCTCAGCCCTCGACTTCAACTATTCACAGAAGCGAATATGCTGGACCGATCACGACATAGGATACATTCAGTGCGTCGGTTTCGATGGCATTCAAACAATGGGTACTTATTTTAATTAGTTATTAATTTTTAAATAATAAAATAATTAATTACAAATAATTAAAAAACACTTGAAAGCTCTACAAATAATTCTTTATTTCTCGACGATCGTTTCGGACAATAAGTCCATCCTCAGGAGTACAAAAACTTATACTTATATGAGTATATTATATACTTATATGAGTTTTTGTACTCCTGAGGATGGACTTATTGTCCGAAACGATCGTCGAGAAATAAAGAATTATTTGTAGAACTTTCAAGTGTTTTTTAATTATTTGTTATTATTAATCATGTTCTACCACGTGCCGAGTGAAAAATCAGTGCAAATTATAATAAAATAATTATTTAACAAACGAATTATCATTCGTGGCGTTTCTGAAATTTGTTGCAAGCGTAAAAACGGCCATTTTCAATGCTCAAATGCACCGACCTTAATAACAAACGAATAACGGAAATATTCATGGAGCTTCTAAATCGCATGCACGATTTTTTGACCAAGTTTGGATCGTTTAGCAGCAATTTTCGAAATCGCAAAATTTGTATCGTTCTTTGTTACTGTCAAAAATAATTACTGCTCTATGGAAGTTTAAGCATTGCTGATTTTTTTACTTGTGTATTTTTAGTATACAGTAAGACCTCGCTTAATGCTCTTTGAGTATTACGCGATTTCTAAAAAAAAAGTTTAGCCACCATAACGTAATTTATGGACCAATTTATACAAAATGATTTAAATGTTGATAGAAGTTCAAAGGCAAGACGAAGTGTCATTGATGCAATATCTTGCTATCGACAACAGCTTGCTGAACGAAACAAAAAAGGCAAATGACATTAAATGACTTCTTCACAAAAAACAAAATATGTCAAATGAGAAGCCTTTCTCATCACAAAAATAACTTTTTAGTTTTTACTCTTGATTTTTTATTTGATTTTCATAAATGTTTTATGAACAAAAATCAATATTAGCAATTAATAAATCTATAATTAATGTGATAAAATAGTACCTATTTAACAATAAATCTTACAAAATTAAACGAAAAAAAATCAAACAACTTTTCTTATTTTCGGTTCTGTTTCACTTATGCCTATTATGTACGTTTTATTAAGATGACATCTTTTAACGCTGTTTCGTACAGCGCAGGAACTTATTGGAATTAATTTTCCGCGTTAAGCGGGGTCTTACTGTATCTTGTAAAATGCCTAAAAAATATATTTGTTTATTTTGAAAATGTAATTAACAGGAAAACTTCCCTTTACGGTTTTATCAATATTTCATGTAGATTGGTTTTGGTATAGGTCCTGTAAAAAATATAACAGCGACCGGTCCCATAACAGCCGAGAGTCTAGCAATCGATTGGTACACCGGTAATATGTACTGGACGGACGGGGAGTTGGACACGATAGAGGTGGCGAACTCGCAAGGACAACACAGGCGAGTTCTCTATTGGACTGAACTCGATCAGCCACGTGCCATTGTTGTAGTTCCTATGAAAGGGTGAGTTTTATTTTAACACGCTTTTATTAGCTGTATGTTTGTAACGGAATCTTTGAACGTGAAATTCACCCACTTCAAAACGTCAGATTAAACTGAAACTTTGCACACTTATCAAGGACCGATGGCAATACAATAATTTAATCAGTTTGTCCCATTATCCTGACCAGGACCTACAAGATAAAACAACTTATCTACTTCAAAACATCAGATTAAACTGAAATTTTGCACACTTATCAAGGACCAATGACAATACAAAAATCTAATCAGTTTGTTCCATTATCCTGACCAAGATCATCAGGATAAAAAAATAAATAATAGTTTAAAAAACTAAAAAAAAAGCGCTTTAATAGCAAACTGAACTAAAAATTCAAAAATATTTTTTTTTATTGTAAAAAAGCGTGGGATGCTTATTACTATTTTTATACTAACTCTGCTTTTACAAATAGCCACCAATGAAATGTTTATACCAGTTGATATCAAGCACCTCACGCTTTAATAAATAAAAGAATATTTTTTACTTTTTAGTTTGGTATTCCGTTTTGCACGGAACAATAAAAATGAAGATTAAAAGATTAATATTTTACACTTGTTTTAGTTTTATATTTTGGACCGATTGGGGTGAAGTGCCTAAAATCGAACGAGCTTCAATGAACGGTGATCAAACCACTCGCCAAGTAATCGTGTCAGAGAATATATTTTGGCCAAATGGAATGACTGTTGACTATAAATCTGAGAAAATTTATTGGTTGGATGGTCGACACAAATTCATAGCTGTCATGGATTACAATGGACAAAGCCGAAAAACGATTTTGAATGATAAATTACTTCATCCTTTTGCCATTACCTACTTTGAAAATAAAGTATTTTGGACAGATTGGGCTTCTTGGTAAGTTTAATTTGTTTTTTAACACCTGCATGTTTGTTTGTAAAGGAATCTTTGAACGTGAAATTCACCCACTTCAAAACGTCAGATTAAGCTGAAACTTTGCACACTTATCAAGGACCCATGACAGTACAATAATTTAATAAGTTTGTCCCATTATCTTGACCAGGAAAAAAACTTGAAAAATTACAGCAAGCAAGCTAACACGTTGTACAGTGACGTACGTCGCGTTGCCTACCCCATAGTCAAATGCAATATTGTTTTTTAGTCTTATAATTAAAATTATAGTTTAAAAAAACCAAAACAACACGCTTTTATGAACAAAAAAATGCAAAACAACTCGACAACAAAATTAGCTTTACTCTAAAAAGTGTGGAGTGCTTATTATCAGTAATACATTTTTCATTTAGTGGCTATTTGTAAACGTATATAGCTATTATGAAAATTTAAGTAGATAGCACCCACGCTTTTTACACTAAAGCTAATTTTGTTGTCAAATTATTTTGCATTTTTTCTGTTCATAAAAGCGTGTAGTTATAGTTTTTTTAAACTCTAATTTTAATTTTTTCAAAACAATATATTTAACACGCTTTTGATAGTTTCACTTATATATAGAGAGGGCGGGGTCTTTTTCCAAGCCATGGACATCAGTCACGTAAGCAGTCAATTCAACCAATCACAGACGTGCCCAGGTTTATAGCCTCTTACACCCAACCTTGTTGTATTCTAGTAACCTTGGTTCAGTGTAGGGTAATGTGTTTCGTTTGTTTCAGGTCTGTTTACACAATTAACGTCTTACTTAATACCTCAAAACCGCAAGAACTATTTCATTCAGAAATTGTTCCGATGACCGTCCACGTTTGGAACGCCAATAGGCAGCCTCCCGGTTCCAATCCATGCCAAAAAAATAACGGAGGCTGCTCTCACTTGTGTTTAATATCACCGAATCCTCCGTATTATAATTGTTCGTGTCCTACCGGTATTTTATTAAAAGACGAACACACGTGTCGAAACGCTTCGCAGTACATCTTGCTGCTAGCTCAACGGGGTGACATTAGTAAAATATCATTAGATACTCCAGATTATACAAATTTCGTTATACCTCTGAATGAAATTAAACATACAATCGCTGTCGATTACGATCCCGTCGATGACTTTTTGTATTGGACTGACGACGAAGTGAGGAAGATTCGCCGAGCGAAACTCGACGGGACTCAAGAACAAGACGTTATCGTAGGAGAAATTGAACATCCTGATGGGATCGCAGTTGATTGGATAGCCAGAAATATTTATTGGACCGATACAGGTAGGACTGATCCTTCAGATTGTAAAAAATGCTCAAAGGATATTTCGAATTGTGGTGACAGAATATTTCTGTTTCATTAGTGCCAATTAAAGGTGGAAAACGAAACAGAAATATTCTGTGACTTAGTACAGTAGAACCTCGGTAAGTTAAAATCCAAGAGAAACGTTAAAAAATTTAAGTTATCGAGTTTTTTACTTATCGAGAGTTAAAGTTAGAGAGGTTGTCAGAGTAAAATTTTTAACTTACTGAGGTTTGTGGATTTTATAGAGGATGTATTTAGTTCAATAGAGGTGACATACATTTTTTATGTATTCATTTAGAATCAATTATTTATTTATTTAAACAAGCAAATGTTAAAACAAAGAAATCAGTAAAGCGATTTAGTGGAAGACTAAAGTGAAAATCAATTAAGTTCTTAGCAAAACCTTCTGATTGGATACTCACTGATAATACTTTAACTTATGGAGGTCACCAAAATATTATTTTAAGCTATCGAGGGCGATGTTCAGAATATTTGTTTAAGTTACCGAGGTTTTGTAATTTAAGTAATGGAGGTTTTATGCTTTCATGGGGAAGGGAATTCAAAAAATTTTTAACTTACAGAGGTTTTTAACTTATCGAGGTTCTACTGTACTAATTAATAGTGTGAAATTTCATCTTTGATTCATTCATAACTCATTATTGCGAGGGTTCATGTCTTGCAATAGCTAAAAAATTGGCTCTCACATGAAATGAATTTAGTGTTGCAATTTGCTTTATTATGAAGGATTAAATGTTGAATTGTGTGCACCGTAGAGTAACTGACAACTCATTCCGCCGCGAAAGTGGAAAGATTCGGATTTGAGTCCCGACGATGATAGGTGTTCGAAAATAAATTTTTCAAATATAGCATGGATGTTTCTTAACAATTATAGCAAACGTTAGCTATTGTACTGTTTATGAATTTAGTCTTACGAACTATAACGTATGTATATTTACTAATATTTTATTTTTGTTTAGGTACTGACCGTATTGAAGTATCCCGACTAAATGGAACTTCTCGAAAAGTGATAATAAATGAAGCGTTGGGCGAACCCAGAGCGATCGCTGTTGCACCTGTACACGGATGGTTATTTTGGACAGATTGGAACGACAAAAATCCAAAAATCGAAAGAGCATCGCTGGATGGCTCGGAAAGAGTCATACTCGTTTCAACCGATCTCGGTTGGCCAAACGGATTAGCGCTTGACCTTGAAAATTCAAAGGTTTATTGGGGAGATGCAAATAAAGATAAAATTGAAGTTGCAAACATGGATGGAACTGACAGAAGAGTAGTAATAAATGACAATCTACCACACTTGTTCGGGCTAAGCTTACTTGACAATTATTTATATTGGACAGATTGGCAGCGAAGAAGTATTGATAAAGTTAAAATTACAGGTTAGTCGAAAATAACATTACCTAAATACAAAATGGAGCATTGCCAAACTTTACCGCTAGGAGTACCAGCTATATAAAGACCCCAGATTGGTCTATGACTGCCACAAAGTGAGAGTGAAGGGAAAGTTGAAAATACATGTGTCGGTTAGTGCTGACAGATTGAATATCTACTGGACTACACAAAAAATCCTATTAAATTTAAATCCTATTAATTAAAATCTTATTGATGCTATTAAACTGTCAAAAGTTGTTATGCATTGAAAAAGTAAAAACTAGTAGCTTTTAAGAAGTTTCGTCCGATGAAGTATAACCTACTTTGTTATTTTATGAAATACTATTTTGACGTTATCAGAAACAATTTCCGTAACATATTCGTTGCATGCTGCGTACGCAACTTCCGTAACAGAGAAAATTTGACCATCAGTGCACCAAAAGAAGTATAACTTCAAAAATCAGGAAATTACTTTGAATTATTTCTTATTTAAATCACGCAACTTAGGAAGGGAACATGTAAATTTGGTTTTTATTACACTTCATAGTGAGAACCAATCATAACTTGGGTCGTTATGCACCTGCTGCCATCTACGTTATGCTTGTCATGTGCCCATGTCCTTGGATCTTTATTATAATGTAAATAATTTAGTGTTAAGTATGAAACTACGTTGTTTGTTTATAGGCAGGGATCGCGAGGTGATTATAGAACCATTACCTAACATAATGGGTCTAAAAGCGGTACATTTAGGCAAGGTGACCGGAACTAATGGTTGTGCAATTAACAATGGCGGCTGCTCACATTTATGCCTCAACAGACCACAAGGCTACATTTGCGCATGTCAGATAGAACACGAACTTAGTAAAGATAATCGAACGTGTATCGTTCCAGAAGTTTTTCTTTTGTTTGCTCGGAAAGAAAATATCGGACGAATAAGTATCGAGAATGGAAATAAAGATATCATTCCTGTAACTGGTATCAAGTCTCCAAGGTTAGTAGTTTTTATTGGTTACTAGCTTTTACCTACGACTTCGACCGCGTTAAGGGGGTATTCTTATGTGAACGCATAAATTTTACCTCTTTTTAGGGAATTTTTTTTAGACGACAATAACATTCAATCATTTTAATTTTTTTATATGTTTTTGTTTGTATCTTAAACTGTATAAAAAAAATTTTTTTTCTCTTATTTTACATTTTTTATATATATATTTTTTAAAATTAAATTAGACACTAAAAAAAAAGCAGGTCACTGGTCATGGTAATAGCGGCTGTTCATGTTGTCTGAAATAAAAAAATCGAATGGATCATTGTTCAGTAGGGATGTCGCTATCGTCCCTACTAAAATTAATCAATTTCATTAAAAAAAAAAAAAAATGGCGAACTGTAGAAAAAAAGTTTGTGTTTTTTAATTTTTTTGTTAAAAATCGTTTAAAAAAATAAGAAAATATTTTCGAAAATAAGCAATTTTGGAACGGACGATAACCATTAATGAGTAGAAGAACATATATAAATTTCAAAGCAATCGGTTGAATACTTTTTTTTTAGGACCATGACAGTTTTAGAAAATAATGTTTCCAGAAAAATGCGTTTAAAGTTTCAAGAGCCAACAAGTCGCTTACGGCGCGTCGGCCACTATATGAGTTGTAATTTATTTAAAACTAGGAATTTCGGTCTCTATTTTTCACAGCATATTTTCGATGGGTTTTACTATTGAAATATGAAAAAAAATCGATTTTTCGAAGTGGTCACATAAGAATACTCCCTTAAACAATTATTTTATCTTTTGGAACGCAAGTTTGTAAACGAGCAAAGCTACACAGTTCGACCTTACATAATATGATGTTCTATAGAATATGATTCTATTTAATGTATTCTCATGTCATTGAATTGATTTCAGGTCATTAGATTTTGATTTTACCAGTAATAGAATTTATTGGACGGATGTAAAAGCACATGCTATTATGCGTGCTTATTTGAACGGTTCTGAAATGCAGTATGTCGTCGAACAGCTTGGCATCGGCTCCCCAGAAAGCGTGGCGGTCGATTGGCTAGCACAGAACATTTATTGGACCAATTCTGAATCGAAACGCATAGAAATGGCGAGACTGGGCGGTTCCAGTAGAAGAACCCTCGTATGGAAGAATATTGACAATCCAGCTACAATTGTACTGGATCCAGTTGCCGGGTAAGATTTATTATTAAAAAAAATTGGCCTCACCCTCATAAGCTCACATAAGAAGTTTAACTTCTTTAGTTTTTAATAATATAATTACGACGAAATTATTACGCATTTTAAGAGGATACTTTGATGTTTATATCGTGAAAATTCTCACATGGACAGATTGTTATTCATACCATAGTTTTATTTACATACTATAATCTACAGAAAAACATTTTTAATATGAATTGTCTGTAGTATATCAACATCATAACCTCACATTATGTGACGTTTCAACATATACTTGTATTTAAAAAATGTTAAATCCGAAAATTGTTCAGATATCTGAAAATAGAGAATATGATATTTAATATTTTCCTTTCTGAATTTACATGAAATATATATTATGAGTTCCTACCGTTTGTACGTCAAATTAGAGAAATTATTTTGTACTTCAGTTGTTCGTAATTTTAAACATCAGATTGAAGCCGTTCATCCTTGTCTTACTATTTTGCGAATCAAAATGAAATACACTATAAACTTCTGTCCTTGTCAGTTTCGTGTAATTTAGGGGACAAACTAACTTCCCCTTTATTTGTTTATTCTACTGCCCCTCGATTTCTTACATTTTTCAAACAGATAAGCGCTAAAGAAGTTAAACTTCAAAAATGTCAGTATAGTAGTCGCACAAATGTGTCTGTTTTCAGTTGACAATAATCATAGATTATGATTAATCGTACAATTGCAATAATCGTGAATTAATCATAATCGTAATCATTACATCACTACTTTTTAATATTTGCTTTTATGGAGGTTAATATTATTTATTATTTTTAGGTATATATTCTGGTCAGAGATCGGCGAAACAAACCGTATTTCTCGTGCAGCGATGGATGGTTCAAATGTTAAAATTATAGTTACTAATGCCGGAAAAGTTCAAGGACTGGTACTCGATCATGCTACAAGGAGCATTTTCTGGGGTGACAGAGAATCGCACGTTATTAGAACAGCTGATTACGATGGAAACGGAACTAAAGATGTAGTTTCACATGTAGATGATCCGTACTCTCTGACGTTGTACAAAGGTATAAATTTAAATCTATATTATTATGTAAAGACTTAAAATTTGTATGTTGGAGGTAGTCTCTGGAACTAGTGAACCGATTGTAAAAATTCTTTCACTAATAAAAAGCTACACTTTCTTAGTCAACGGGAAGTGGGTGAAAATTCAAAAGTGTGATTTGTGCCCAGACAAAGCCGGGCCATTCAGCTAGTTATCATAATATTGTACTATCAACTACACATGTGTGTAAAATTTCAATTCAGTCGCTTAACGGGAAGTAGGTGAGAAAGCTGTTGCAAGATTTGAAGCAAAATAGTTAATAGAGTGAAAATAAATATTATCAATTCAAAATATTTTATAATAAAAAATAGTAACAAATTAAGTTTGATTATTATAAATGATATTACAGATTGCCATAGTACAGACAAATGTTAAAATAAACAAATTGCCACCGGATGGCTAAATTTTATACTGTAATGTTTTAATGAAAACATTAATTTTAAGATATTAACTTAGTTTTCGTAATTAGAGAGAAAAATAATCTCCAAAATTGCGAATCAAACTTTAATTTTGATGCAGTATTAAGGAAGATATTTCCTACCGACAAAAAAACATCTTTGAGAAATAATATATACCGATAAACAAATATAGGCCGTGTAAAAAATTAATAAGTACTAATTTCATTACTTATTGAAAAGATTTATTTGTTTTTTGTTTAGATAAAATTTATTGGTCTGATCGAAAACATAACGACATTGAATTTGCGAGTAAAGTGAACGGCGGAAACCGGTCGAAGATTATTAATCAGTTGGAGAAAGTCGATGATCTGATAGTGTTTCATGCAACTCGACAAACCGGATGGAACCAGTGCTCAGTGAACAATGGCGGCTGTTCTCATTTGTGTCTTTCATTACCGTCGGGTAATCATACATGCGGTTGTCCAACACACTATACGCTGAATGCGTCCGATAATAGCACCTGTGTAGGTAAGTTCGGTAACGTTAAAATTCCATTTTGTAAAAATTTTAATTCTCAGTTAAAGGTCACAGATTGTAAAGTTTGTATTTAATTAAAGCTAGGAACACATTTTTCTAATGCGTTCTATTGTCATAATGTGATAGGAGCGTTATCTATGTTTACTTAAGGTGGCTTGATCCTTCGGACTGTAAAATATGCTCTCGGAAAACTTTGAACTGTGGTCGCAAAATTCATTTTTAGTGTATTTGCCATATGGCAACATACACTATTGGCGTTGGTCGGATGGCGGGACCTAGGGGTCGGACCAAAATTTCTCGACGTTTCATAACCTCCTAAACACTTTGGCACCATTTTTAAAAATGTTTATATATATATATGTATATATATGTATATATATATATATGTATATATATATATGTATATATATATATATATATATTCACAACATGGATTTCGAGGGCCAACGTTTTTTAATCCATAATCACGTCAAGTGGGCTCCCTAGTATTTCAAATTTTTGGGAAATTGATTTTTTTTTACTAATAAAGAAGATATTTTGGTTTTTATATCTAATAGTGTTTTTGAGGGCGCACTCCGGAAACATAACCACTTTCTGTTTTACCGACATTCTACTGACCTTCAAGCCCTTCAAACAGACGTTGTGACCATATAAATTGTCTAATTTTATTTTTGTTAATGAGAACAGGCCTTAATCTCAAAATTAGCCAATAACTGTTTATATAATCGTCGCCTGCATAATTTGTAGGCATGAGAATTCATAAATATATTTAAAATAAATGCGTCTTTATATAGAAATTTTGAAAATGTAAATGAACTACTTTACAGTTTTGAAGCATTCTAGTAATTTTTCGGCTAAATATTTTCGTACTAAAAATGAACATTGATTTCTAATACAGACTATCTATTACGTTATTTTAAAGTAGAAAATTCTAAACAGTACAAAATATTTCTAATTATTCAAATTTGCGAAATATGAATTCACAAGGTGAAAAAGGGTGGCAAAATGTTGACTTAAATTTGGTATTGAAGAATTCTTAGTTTTTTCCAAAGATCGAAAAAATCTTAATTCTTATTAATAGCCAACAGCTGTTTTTAAACGAAAACGAAATTATATACCTCAAAAATTATTTTTTATTCAGCTCATCACAGTTTTATGCCGTTCAACAAAAACAATTTAGAATACATTTTTTTTTTATTTTACAAAATGTTTCTTAGAAAATACTTATTTATTTTTCCATTTTAGTGTCTTCAAATCCTCTGTCTAACTTTCAATAAAAATGATTGGTTGAAACTTCACCTTTATCTGTAAAAAAAACTAATGTTACATTTTGTATAAGGATGTCCCAACGAAGTATACACATAGGTACAGTGGCGGATTTACCAGCAGGCTGAAGCCTATGGCGGCAGATTTTAGTGGGTGGCAAATTTAGCCCAAAAACTTTTGTCTTACAGAAATAAAAAAGCAACATTATTATATACATAGAGAAAACAAGTTTCGAGTATTTAACAAAAATTTCAATATTTTAGTACTGTACGGTATACTGAATACTCTAACGTCTGTATATGAAAAATTACCAAACGCTCTGTAAAATATACTTTTGTGACAATGCGTTTTTAAAATATTCCAATAGCGTTTCAGTACTGCAATTTAAATGCAGTACTTTTTTTTCTCCATGTACCTAAATATTACTAGGTTGCATTCACACAATTCAATCATCGTGATATGTTTCAATACTTAATTTTTTTTTTTTTTTTGTAGTCGTTTAAGATGATTGCGAACTAGGGTATCGAATTTCAGAGGTCAGTAGGGGCGGCAAAAATTTAATAGCATACTAGCGGCAAATTTGTAAATCCGCCACTGCATAGGTAGGGGTCCCAGGCGTCCGGATAAAACAGGACATAGGCTTTTGATTGCGTGTCCGGCCAAAATTAAACGGTGTCCGGCTTTTTAGGTTTTTTACATTTCGCATTTTCAGAATTCGATTTGCGATCCCAGGACATAACGCAAACGTTGAAAGAGTTTTTTCCTTGATGGTCAAAAGAACGCAACACATATAAATAATGGCAATACCTTGTTGAAAATGTTGATTCTCGTCCGCTCATAGTTGTGTCATACGTTTTCTTGCAGTTAGTCAGCACGAAATTTTGCTGACGGACCTACAAACATTAGAAATCAGTAATTTGTTATAATTTTAACTTAAATTACGATCTTAAACCCAACATTTTAAGTTTAACCTTACATGACAGCATTAGCATATTATGTTATAATAGGTTTTTCCCTTTATAATGCAAAGCGACTTTATACAATAAGTACAGTATGTTACCTTAAAGAAATTTAGTTTGCGTTTTTGTTTTCTTATGGAAACCGGATAATTAGAATATAATTTGTTTATATCATTATCAACACTGATGTTTTAACATATTTTAACGAGATAATTTTGTCTTCTGCGGCCTGTAACAAATAAATAAGTTCCATCAATATAAAATCATTAATACTCACAAACTGTTTTAAAAGTCAAAAAGCTACTTACCAAAAAATCAGAATATCAATTTACGAAATTAAGTGTCAACAAGTCATTTTTGACAAGTAAATGACCTTGGGCCGTTCGGTTTCAATATTCAACACCAGGAGCGCTGACTGCGTCATTTCACTTATTTTACGCAAACAGATTGAAATATAAATTTGAAACTATTTAGGTTCTTAGATAAAGTGGCTTATAACATTTTTTTCTCTAATATAAATAAATTTAAACTGCGTTTAGCTGAGATTTTAATCTAATTTATATATGCATCACAACATTGTTATAAATTAGTTTATATGAATTTAGTACAACTGTTTGTTGTATATGAATAAAAGGTTACTACTAAACTCATTTTACGAAGAAATGTAAAATTAAATTATTAATTAAGAATAGTTGCAAATTAAAAAGTTTTCTAAAATAGGAGGAAGCACATGTTGAAAAAAACACTATTTAACTTAAAACAGCAATAATATTGACTTGTCTTTTCACGAGGTAGGTACCTTCCTACCGAACAAACTTTGTATAGGCCTATTCGAATGAAATATATTCAATAACACATATTTTAAATTTAATAAGGAAACCTGAAACGCCTCGACTTTCAGACAAGACCGCTAAATTAACGATATAATAATTAAATCGTTACTTTTTTAATTTTATCTAAAATATTGCATAGCTCACTTTGCTTTATAGCCCCACGCTACCGAATGCCTGTATGAAGGGTTGCCAGACAAACGACGTAAGCCCTCAAAAAAGATAATAGGTACATAAAATCAATGGCGTTTTTTTAAAAACTCAAAAGTTAAATTCACTTTTATGAAACTTTAAAGTCAAAAAAATCAATTTTATATATACATATCTGCAGGGAAATTATTGTAGAATAACACTGAGCTAATTAGCTTGCATATTTTACATTTTCTATTAAATTTTATGAATTTTGCGTGTTTTGTAAATACAGAATAAAATCTAGCTGAAGTTTATAGGATACCACTGCATTTGAGAACTGATTCTCAATAATTTTAAATTTTTAAGATAATAAAATAACGTAAAGACGTATATATTAAATCCGGAAATTTTCTTTTTTTTAAATTCTATTAAAATCTTTTATAATATAATATAACTATTGTATTTTTAAAGAAATATACATAATATTTAGACATTTATTTAAATTGATCAAAAAATTAATAATAATTTATTTAAAAAAACAAAATGATTCTACTGGCCTGTAATTACCAGATCATAAAAGAGAGTCATAATTACTAATAATAAAATCTTTAATGCAAGAATTAAAGTGAATTTTGCAGGTCACCAAAATTTGTTTTGGTTATTTAAGTATTTTTGGAAAAAGCCCAGTCATAACAATGTTCCTTCTCAAATTATACGTGTGATGACATTAGACTGTGAAGGATGTTCAACTGAAATAATTTTGTTTTCCTTATATTAAGGAAGTTACGAACGATATTAACAAGATATCATTTTTTATTGATTATCTGTTGGCTATTTTAACTCAGTTAACTATTAAAAATGCAAAAAAAAAATTATGAAATTATAAAAAAAAGTCACAGTCATATGTCCTTCACTATTTCAAAATCTTTTTTCTGAGACGCTTAGACTGTGATTTTTGCGCGTTCTATGTTTATATTATAGCCCTCATAAAAGGTAATACATTCATAAATTTTACGGCGGTTTTTTAAATTTAATTTGTTTCAAATTTTTAAGACAATAATAAATAATTTAAAAATTGCGACGTTTCGTTAATTGTTGTAAACTTCGTCAGGCACAACTTTTTTTTGTTTTAGAGAAAAAATTATTTCACAATTTCAATTTGTTTGAATAATTTACTATTTGTGCTAGTTATGTACAGAGGGTGTCTCAACCGACGTTGACTAACATGGGTAACTTTGTTATTAGTGGAGATAGAAAGTCGGATAAATTGGCAAAGAGTAGTGCAGAAAATTTTGTCCCGTCGAAAAAACAATTGAATTTTGACACCCTATGAATTTATTCAGAAAATCATGAAAATTGCCGTTTATGAAAACTGGCCATAACTTTTTTATTTATGAAGATATCTGAAAATTTTATTAACCATTTTTTGATGAATTTTTAGGCTCTTTTCAGTAGCGTAGGCTTAATTTTTTTATTTCCACTACATAATGAGATATTGACATGAACTTCGGTTTTTCTTATGGACGCCATTTTGGATTTTTAGATATTCGAATTCTGTTTATTCAAAAGCTACAAAACTGACCAAAATAGCTTTTTGGCGTTATCCATAATGATCAGAGTGTGCCGTGTTAAACAAAATTTGTTGAAACAAATACATACCGACAGGTTAACAATCTGTCAAGCGATCGTTACAGTTTTGCTAATTCATTATATTTGTTTTTGTCTGTAAAATGGCTCAAGCATTTTTGCGAAATTACAAAAATGCTCTTTTCACTTCAAACTCATTAAAAACTAAGCACTTTAAGTCGATCAAACTTCTAGAGCATGTTACAAGTACATAAATAAAGTGAATTGTGAAGCGGTAACGATTATTTTTAATTTGGGTGGTAATAATTAGGATTGACTTCCACATTTTTTGACGCCGAAAAAAATACGGACAAAGATTATTTTCGTCAGAACTCAGTTATTTTTTATGCTAGGGACTTTTATAAAAAATAAAAATAAAGGTTCTTTCAAGCACTTTAAAAAATGTTCCATGAGTTTCCCTTGAAAAATGTATTGTTTTTCAGTAACTTCACGTTGAAACTTTCAATTTTGGCTTTTGGCGAATAAGAACCAACCTTCAACAAGCTAGTACTCCGTTTGTATGGGGTCTACAGACACTATAAACCCACCATTAGTTTTGTTTTTTTATAAGCTACATTTTTACTAAAAGCGATTTTTTCGATAAAATATTTACTTTTTCAGTTATTCGGGAAAAACCATCTGAAAACGTGGGTTTATTGGTTGAAAAATTGACACCTACACTCGCGAATAAGTTGAAAAGTATGGACTTTCAGAAAAAACTTTATAAAACAAAAGTTGCTTAAAATTAGTCAACCTATCCATTCCCGTACTTATTTTCAACGAAACATTTTTCACCCCCGAGAAGAGGTGGTATCCAGTACTATCCACCCAGTAATCGAGAGCGGCAAACTTTTTTTTTAACTTTTTTATTTGAGCTTTTAACAATGCATTCCAAAAGTTTTTATGATGATTTATTGACTGGCCCTGGATTCCGAGATTTTACAATTTTTTCGCCTTACGGCTCTCCACTAATCGTTTTTTTTTTTTTTAATTTTCTCAATATACCATTCGCAGAAATTTCTATTTAAGTTCCTAAAAGTGTTTGAATTAGGTTGTCGTCTTTCTGGATGAAGGTAAGTATTCTGCTTGAGCCAACGTGGCATTTTTGTTACGCTGAATGTATGCGCAAAAAAGAGCCTATTTCTCCAAACCTGAAAATGCTTGACCCATCTTAGAGAGAAAATCAAATAAAATGAATTAGCAAAACTGTAGCGATCGTTTGACAGATTGACAGACTGTCGTTTTGTTTTACACGGCACACTCTGATCAATATGGATAACGCCAAAAAGCTATTTTAGTCAGTTTTGTAGCTTTTGAATTTTGATTCATTTAGATATAGGATACGTTATATCAAATTATTCAGAAAAATAAGCAGAATTCGAGTATCTAGAAATCCAAAATGGCGTTCATAAGAAAAACCAAAGTTTATGTCAATATCTCATTATGTAGTGGAAATAAAAAAAATAAAACTAAAAATGGTTTATGAAATTTTCAGATATCTTTATAAATAAAAAAGTTATGGCCAGTTTTCATAAATGGCAATTTTCACTATTTTCTGAATAAATTCATAGGGTGTCAAAATTCATTTGTTTTTTCGACGGGACGTCAATGACCACAATTTTCTGCATTACTTTGCCCATTTAACCGACTTTCTATCTCCACTAATAACAAAGTTACCCATGTTAGCCAACGTTGGTTGAGACACCCTGTAATATGTATATGTCTGTATTAAACATCTAAATTTTATTAATGTATGGTTAACTAGTTAAAGTTGTGCTTGACGACGTTTACAACAATTAACGAAACGTCGCTATTTTTAAATTAGTATAAATGCATAAATATAAGTACATTATTATTATTATTTACAAGTATTTTTGAAAACCATAAATAATGGTTCTGAGAATTGTAATGTAAAATGCTTTCATTTAGAATATACCCCCCTCCCTCCAAACGTCTTGTTAATTTTCGCGAATACCGTTTGAGTTCTGAGTTTTTATCGAGTTGAAAAATAAATTATAATATACATAATATGTTGATGATAGTTTGGCCATGCCTGAAGACTGAAGTAAGCTTCAAAGTGACGTCGATGTGCGCAGAAGCAAGGCGCTACGCCGCCAACAGAACTGAACAAATTGTGACTTATCGACGTGGAACTTGAATTTTCCCTTATAAGTTATAAGTTATATATGTAAATCATTTATATTTATCGTGGCTCTGGATCAACGTTATTTTGTGCGGAATTTTAATTTGCTTATAAAAAGTAATCAAATTGACGTTTTTCTTTTTTACCGGGACTAGTGAATTTTGTGATCAACATTTTAGAAACGATTTTATATTCTGGTAAGTAACAACATATTTTTAAAAATCTCTTTAAATTAATAGTAGATAGAGATATTATAGGCTCTTTGTAGACCTTTGAATAGTTGAAATGGACATTCAATATACCATAATATCTATTTTGGTTGCCTATAAAACTTTACGTTGCCGCCTACCGAAATTGAGAATTTATAATACATAAATAGATTTGGGCGTGTAACAATTTATGAAAAAAAAAAATACATTATAGAGGTGATAAAGTAACGCCACGTGTTCTGGCACAATAAAATCGCACTGATCAGTAATCAGTTAATGTACCTACAATGGCAGTAACAAGACATATGGAACAACAAGAAAGTCTTTAAAAAATATATTATTAAAAACAGTTCGCTATTAATTCCAAATGTATTTATGTGCGCGTGTAACACAAAATTCTTGTTTTCTGTATTTAGCGCATTTTCTTCAAATAATCAGTGGCAACATAATATATTACGTCGTTGGGAGAAATATTTCAAATTTTGCTTTATATTTACGTAACCGTACTAGGTTATTATCTGAAAGTACTACTGTCGATTTAAAAAAAATCGTAAATATCATTTCCCTAAATCAAGTACTTTATAACGTACTAAATAGTAATTTAATGTAGGAGATAATGGCTAGTTTGACCATGCCTGGTTTTGATTCCAGAGAATAGTTTTAATCGGGGGGAACTTCCGGCATGTACAGAATCTGCGTGTGATGCGCGCGCATTCATTCCTTCTTCGTAGTTCCCCTTTGAAATTTCGCCGTTTGTATTTTGTGCGAAGTTTGAAAATATTGCAGTGTAATATTTGTTAATGTCTATAATTTTTTACGCAATTTGGAAATAATTTAAACCGATTAATGAATGCTCAATGCATTATAAAAGATTTATGTATAAATATTTCATACAGTATTAGAACTGACATTCAGTATCAAAACGCTTGTTAAGATTCAAGTAGGTAAGCAAATTAACATTTTTCTTTGTCGTGAATAGTTAAATTTTGCAAACAGCATTTTATATTATCATGAAAATATATCTAACTTTTGAAAATATTAGACGCGATATCATGTGCTAATGCGAATTATTGTTTTGGATATTTTTAGACTACATTTCACGTATATTTTATAAAAAAAGTATAACAAATACATATTTAAAATAAGAAATGTAATATTAAAGTATACGTTTAATGTTAACAGCAGGATAACTGTAGTTTATTGCAATTGTTAAGAAACACCCATTGTTACAGTGCTATATTAGAAAAAATTATTACGTTTGTCGCGGTGGGCTTTCAAAGTTCTTTTATATTATTTTTTTAAACGGTTTTATTTCAAAACCAAACTGCTTTGTTTGTTTCAGAGAGAACAACGCAATTTTTAAGAGTTTACATTATGCAGTACTACATAGTTAGATGTATTGATAATAATTTGGTGTATTATGTATGCGAAAAGTCATCAGTCTATTTCAATGCTGACAGTAAAAAAAATGTCGTCGTTAGATGTTCAGAAGATTTATGCTATCGACCTGCAGAATTGATTTGTGCTAGCGCTAACTGTAAGTAACATATTATGCAGTAAATCATAATTGTCAGTTCTTAGAAACGGTTTGAAAATTTTATATTTTGCAACATTTACATTTTGCAACAGTAATGCAAGCCTTTAGTTTAAATGACGCTGAAATAGGTCAACTCGCCAATTTTATGGGACACAGTGAGAATATACATAAGACTCATTATCGTTTTCCAGCTGCAGCTGTAGATATTGGTAGAATTTCAATACTATTGGAGGTAGCTCAAAGTAGTGAAATTGATAAATTTAAAGGTGAAAAACTTCAGAATTTACATCCTAGAGATAATTACATCGACGAACATGAAGAAGGTATAAAAAAAGGGCATATACCTAATATGCAAAAAAATTGTAATATTGTTTAATGTGATTTTTGTGACTGATAAATGCTGTACATTCAATTTCACAATCTAAAAGAAATTTTATTTTTATAGGGTTCTCGGTAATTACTGGAGAAACGAGCAATACAGTAAATGAAAAATTATGTTCAAATATTGAAATGGACCATGATATCATGAGTAATACAGAAACAATAACTAGTTTGCCTGGTACACCTAGACGAGAATTTTCTTAACTTAACAAAATACATATTTTATTTATATATATATATATATATATATATATTTTTTTTTAGTACCCATGGACTATGTAAAAACGCAGTCTTGGTCTACTCCAGAGAAGAATGTAAATACAGCGAATGAAAAATTATGTTCAAATATTGAAATGGAGCACAATGTCATGAACAATACAGAATCAATAACTAGTTTACCTGGTACACCTAGTCGAGAATTTTCTTAACTTAACAAAATACAGATTTTATTTATATATATTTTTTCTTTTTTTAGTATCACCCATGTGCTATGTAAAAAGACAGTCTTGGTCTACTCCAGAGAAGATTGTAGCAAGAAAATATTTTCAGCAGAATATACTTCGGAACAAATTGCCCTCATTACATGAATGTGAGACTGTGGTAAAATCAGAAAAGGAATTAAGCAACAGATCGTCAACGCAATTAAGATTGTGGATCAGCAATCAAATTAAAAAAAAAAGTATATCGAAAGGTATGTTTTTTTGTAAACGTGTATATTATATTTTTTTATATTCGCCATTTGAGTTCATTCACACGATGTAGGATTTTATCGGAACTAGAAGTTTCCTTCATGAATGTTTCGTGTGTATTGTTTACATTGAACGGATTTTACCGTGATCGGATCATGTCTTTTTGATTTCACCATAAAGATTTCTGTAGTTTTGCTCCATTTCTTCGAAATTTTACATTATACTAGGACAATTCTCTTACCATGTTGATGTTCTGTATATTTCTTATTCAAACTTTAGTCTCATAAATCTGTTCTATCTTCAATTATTATTAAACTCAATATTTTAGGGTCGATGTTAGAAATTTCTAACAAGCTGTACAATCGAGTAGCAAAACTAAAAACAAGACCGTACGCGACAAAATTCTCGGTGTGCCTAAACACTTATATTTAATGCATATGTAACCATATTTTTTACCGTTAGACGG
>JAVRKA010001228.1:0-20008 GCA_034508555.1 Venustoraphidia nigricollis
CGAAATGCCTATCAGCACCTATATTTGAAATGCCTATCGGTAACCATATTTGGAATGCCTATCCACACCTATATTTGAAATGCCTATCGGCTTCTATATCTGAAATGCCTAGCGGCACCTATTTTTAAAATGCCAATCGGCAACTATATCTGAAGTGCCTATCGGCACCTATATCTAAAATGCCTATCGGCACCTATTTTTAAAATGCCTATCGAAAACTACATCTGAAATGCCTATCAGCACCTATATTTGAAATGCCTATCGGCAACCACATCAGAAATGCCTATCGGCACCTATATCTGAAATCCCTTTCGGCATTTATATCTGAAATGCCTATCGACACCTATATTTGAAATGCCTACCGGCACCTATATTTTAAATGCCTATCGTCAACTATATCTGATATGCCTATCGGCACCTATATCTGAAATGCCTATCGGCACCTATTTTTGAAATGCCTATCGGAAACTACATCTAAAATGCCTATCGGCACCTATTTTTAAAATGCCTATCGGCAACTATATCTGAAATGCCTATCGGCACCTATATCTGAAATGCCTACCGGCACCTATTTTTAAAATGCCTATCAGAAACTACATCTGAAATGCCTATCAGCACCTATATTTGAAATGCCTATCGGCTTCTATATCTGAAATGCCTAGCAGCACCTATTTTTAAAATGCCAATCGGCAACTATATCTCAAGTGCCTATCGGCACCTATATCTAAAATGCCTATCGGCACCTATTTTTGAAATGCCTATCGAAAACTACATCTGAAATGCCTATCAGCACCTATATTTGAAATGCCTATCGGCAACCACATCAGAAATGCCTATCGGCACCTATATTTGAAATGCCTTTCGGCATTTATATCTGAAATGCCTATCGACACCTATATTTGAAATGCCTATCGGCACCTATATTTTAAATGCCTATCGGCAACTATATCTGATATGCCTATCGGCACCTATATCTGAAATGCCTATCGGCACCTATTTTTGAAATGCCTATCGGAAACTACATCTAAAATGCCTATCGGCACAGGTTTTTAAAATGCCAATCGGCAACTATATCTGAAATGCCTATCGGCACCTATATCTGAAATGCCTATCGGCACCTATTTTTGAAATGCCTATCGGAAACTACATCTGAAATGCCTATCAGCACCTATATTTGAAATGCCTACCGGCAACCATATCTGAAATGCCTATCGACACCTATATTTGAAATACCCATCGGCTTCTATATCTGAAATGCCTATCGGCACCTATTTTTAAAATGCCAATAGGCAACTATATCTGAAATGCCTATCGGCACCTATATCTGAAATGCCAATCGGCACCAATTTTTGAAATGCCTATCGGAAACTACATCTGAAATGCCTATCAGCACCTATATTTGAAATGCCTATCGGCAACCATATCAGAAATGCCTATCGACACCTATATTTGAAATACCCATCGGCATCTATATCTGAAATGCCTATCGGCACCTATTTTTAAAATGCCAATAGGCAACTATATCTGAAATGCCTATCGGCACCTATATCTGAAATGCCAATCGGCACCAATTTTTGAAATGCCTATCGGAAACTACATCTGAAATGCCTATCAGCACCTATATTTCAAATGCCTATCGGCAAACATATCTGCAATGCCTATCGGCACCTATATTTGAAATGCCTATCGGCTTCTATATCTAAAATGCCTATCGACACCTATTTTTAAAATGCCAATTGGCAACTATATCTGAAATGCCTATCGGCACCTATATCTGAAATGCCTATCGGTACCTATTTTTGAAATGCCTTTCGGAAACTACATCTGAAATGCCTATCAGCACCTATATTTCAAATGCCTATCGGCAAACATATCTGCAATGCCTATCGGCACCTATATTTGAAATGCCTATCGGCTTCTATATCTAAAATGCCTATCGACACCTATTTTTAAAATGCCAATTGGCAACTATATCTGAAATGCCTATCGGCACCTATATCTGAAATGCCTATCGGTACCTATTTTTGAAATGCCTATCGGAAACTACATCTGAAATGCCTATCAGCACCTATATTTGAAATGCCTATCGGCAACCATACCTGGAATGCCTATCGGCACCTATATTTGAAATGCCTATCGGCTTCTATATCTGAAATGCCTATCGGCACCTATTTTTAAAATGCGAATCGGCAACTATATCTGAAATGCCTATCGGCACCTATATCTAAATGCCTATCGGCACCTATTTTTAAAATGCCTATCGGAAACTACATCTGAAATGCCTATCAGCACTTATATTTGAAATGCCTATCGGCAACCATATCTGGAATGCCTATCGGCACCTATATTTGAAATGCCTATCGGCTTCTATATCTGAAATTCCTATCGGCACCTATTTTTAAAATGCCATTCGGCAACTATATCTGAAATGCCTATCGGCACCTATATCTGAAATGCCTATCGGCACCTATTTTTGAAATGTCTTTCGGAAACTACATCTGAAATGCCTATCTGCTCCTATATTTGAAATGCCTATCGGCAACCATATCTGAAATGCCTATCGACCCCTATATTTGAAATACCTATCGGCTTCTATATCTGAAATGCCTATCGGCACCTGTTTTTAAAATGCCAATCGGCAACTATATCTGAAATGCCTATCGGCATCTATATCTGAAATGCCTATCGGCATCAATTTTTGACATGCCTATCGGAAACTACATCTAAAATGCCTATCAGCACCTATATTTGAAATGCTCATCGGCAACCATATCTGGAATGCCTATCGGCACCTATATTTGAAATGCCTATCGGCTTCTATATCTGAAATGCCTATCGGCACCTATTTTTAAAATGCCAATTGGCAACTATATCTGAAATGCCTATCGGCACCTATATCTGAAATGCCTATCGGCACCTATTTTTGAAATGCCTATCGGAAACTACATCTGAAATGCCTATCAGCAACTATATTTGAAATGCCTATCGGCAACCATATCTGGAATGCCTATTGGCACCTATATTTGAAATGCTTATCGGCTTCTATATCTGAAATGCCTATCGGCACCTGTATCTGAAATGCCTATCGGCACCTATTTTTGAAATGCCTATCGGAAACTACATCTGAAATGCCTATCAGCACCTATATTTGAAATGCCTATCGTCAACCATATCTGAAATGCCTATCGACACCTATATTTGAAATACCTATCGGCTTCTATATCTGAAATGCCTATCGGCACCTATTTTTAAAATGCCAATCGGTAACTATATCTGAAATGCCTATCGGCACCTATATATGAAATGCCTATCGGCACCAATTTTTGAAATGCCTATCGGAAAATTCATCTGGAATGCCTATCAGAACCTATATTTGAAATGCCTATCGGCAACCATATCTGGAATGCCTATCGGCACCTATATTTGAAATGCCTATCGGCTTCTATATCTGAAATGCCTATCGACACCTATTTTTAAAATGCCAATCGGCAACTATATCTGAAATGCCTATCGGCACCTATATCTGAATTGCTAACCGGCACCAATTTTTGAAATGCCTATCGGAAACTACATCTGAAATGCCTATCAGCACCTATATTTGAAATGCCTATCGGCAACCATATCTGGAATGCCTATCGGCACCTATATTTGAAATGCCTATCGGCTTCTATATCTGAAATGCCTATCGGCACCTATTTTTAAAATGGCTATCGGCAACTATATCTGAAATGCCTATCGGCACCTATATCTGAAATGCCTATCGGCACTTATTTTTTAAATGCCTATCCGAAACTAAATCTGAAATGCCTATCAGCACCTATATTTGAAATGCCTATCGGCAACCATATCTGGAATGCCTATCGGCACCTATATTTGAAATGCCTATCGGCTTCTATATCTGAAATGCCTATCAGCTCCTATTTTTAAAATGCTTATCGGAAACTACATCTGAAATGCCTATCAGCACCTATATTTGAAATGCCTATCGGCAACCAAATCTGGAATGTTATCGGCACCTATATTTGAAATGCCTATCGGCTTCTATATCTGAAATGCCTATCGGCACCTATTTTTAAAATGGCTATCGGCAAATATATCTGAAATGCCTATCGGCGCCTATATCTGAAATGCCTATCGGCACCTATTTTTGAAATGCCTATCGGAAACTATATCTGAAATGCCTAACGGCACCTATATCTGAAATGCCTATCGGTACCTATATTTGAAATGCCTATCGGAAACTACATCTGAAATGCCTATCAGCACTTATATTTGAAATGCCTATGGGCAACCATATCTGGAATGCCTATCGGCACCTATATTTGAAATGCCTATCGGCTTCTATATCTGAAATGCCTATCGGCACCTATTTTTAAAATGCTAATCGGCAACTATATCTGAAATGCCTATCGGCACCTATATCTGAAATGCCTATCGGCACCTATTTTTGAAATGTCTTTCGGAAACTACATCTGAAATGCCTATCTGCTCCTATATTTGAAATGCCTATCGGCAACCATATCTGAAATGCCTATCGACACCTATATTTAAAATACCTATCGGCTTCTATATCTGAAATGCCTATCGGCACCTGTTTTTAAAATGCCAATCGGCAACTATATCTGAAATGTCTATCGGCACCTATATCTCAAATGCCTATCGGCATCAATTTTTGAAATGCCTATCGGAAACTACATCTAAAATGCCTATCAGCACCTATATTTGAAATGCCTATCGGCAACCATATCTGGAATGCCATCAGCACCTATATTTGAAATGCCTATCGGCAACCATATCTGGAATGTTTATCGGCACCTATATTTGAAATGCCTATCGGCTTCTATATCTGAAATGCGTATCGGCACCTATTTTTAAAATGCCAATCGGCAACTATATCTGAAATGCCTATCGGCACCTATATCTGACATGCCTATCGGCACCTATTTTTGAAATGCCTATCGGAAACTACATCTAAAATGCCCATCAGCACCTATATTTGAAATGCCTATCGGCAACCATATCTGAAATGCATATCGACACCTATATTTGAAATACCTATCGGCTTTTATATTCGAAATGCCTATCAACAACTATTTTTAAAATGCCAATCGGCAACTATATCTGAAATGCCTATAGGCACCTATATCTGAAATGCCTATCGGCACCTATTTTTGAAATGCCTATCGGAAACTACATCTGAAATGCCTATCAGCACCTATATTTGAAATGCCTATCGGCAACCATATCTGGAATGCCTATCGGCACCTATATTTGAAATGCCTATCGGCTTCTATATCTGAAATGCCTATCGGCACCTATTTTTAAAATGCCAATCGGCAACTATTTCTGAAATGCATATCGGCACCTATATCTGAAATGCCTATCGGCACCTATTCTTGAAATGCCTATCGGAAACTACATCTGAAATGCCTATCAGCACCTATATTTGAAATGCCTATCGGCAACCATATCTGGAATGCCTATCGACACCTATATTTGAAATGCCTATCGGCTTCTTTATCTGAAATGCCTATCGACACCTATTCTTAAAATGCCAATTTGTAACTATATCTGAAATGCCTATCGGCACCTATGTCTGAAATGCCTATCGGTACCTATTTTTGAAATGCCTATCGGAAACTACATCTGAAATGCCTATCAGCACTTATATTTAAAATGCCTATCGGCAACCATATCTGGAATGCCTATCGGCACCTATATTTGAAATGCCTATCGGCTTCTATATCTGAAATGCCTATCGGCACCTGTTTTTAAAATGCCAATCGGCAACTATATCTGAAATGCCTATCGGCACCTATATCTGAAATGCCTATCGGCATCAATTTTTGAAATGCCTATCGAAAACTACATCTAAAATGCCTATCAGCACCTATATTTGAAATGCCTATCGGCAACCATATCTGGAATGCCTATCGGCACCTATATTTAAAATGCCTATCGGCTTCTATATCTGAAATGCCTATCGGCACCTATTTAAAAATGCCAATTGGCAGCTATATCTGAAATGCCTATCGGCACCTATATCTGAAATGCCTATCGGCACCTATTTTTGAAATGCCTATCGGAAACTACATCTGAAATGCCTATCAGCACCTATATTTGAAATGCCTATCGGCAACCATGTCTGGAATGCCTATCGGCACCTATATTTGAAATGCCTATCGGCTTTTATATCTGAAATGCCTATCGACACCTATTTTTAAAATGCCAATCGGCAACTATATCTGAAATGCCTATCGGCACCTATATCTGAAATGCCTATCGGCACCTTATTTTTAAAGTGTCTTTCGGAAACTACATCTGAAATGCCTATCTGCTCCTATATTTGAAATGCCTATCAGACACCATATCTGAAATGCCTATCGACCCCTATATTTGAAATACCTATCGGCTTCTATATCTAAAATGCCTATCGGCACCTGTTTTTAAAATGCCAATCGGCAACTATATTTGAAATGCCTATCGGCACCTATATCTGAAATGCCTATCGGCATCAATTTTTGAAATGCCTATCGGAAACTAAATCTAAAATGCCTATCAGCACCTATATTTGAAATGCCTATCGGCAACCATATCTAGAATGCCTATCGGCACCTATATTTGAAATGCCTATCGGCTTCTATATCTGACATGCCTATCGGCACCAATTTTAAAATGTCAATTGGCAACTATATCTGAAATACCTATCGGCACCTATATCTGAAATGCCTATCGGCAACTATTTTTGAAATGCCTATCGGAAACTACATCTGAAATGCCTATCAGCACCTATATTTGAAATGCCTATCGGCAACAATATCTGGAATGGCTATTGGCACCTATATTTGAAATGCCTATCGGCTTCTATATCTGAAATGCCTATCGGCACCTATTTTTAAAATGCCAATTGGCAACTATATCTGAAATGCCTATCGGCACCTATATCTGAAATGCCTATCGGCACCTATTTTTGAAATGCCTATCGGAAACTACATCTGAAATGCCTATCAGTACCTATATTTGAAATGCCTATCGTCAACCATATCTGAAATGCCTATCGACACCTATATTTGAAATACCTATCGGCTTCTATATCTGAAATGCCTATCGGCACCTATTTTTAAAATGCCAAACGGCAACTATATCTGAAATGCCTATCGGCACCTATATCTGAAATGCCTAACGGCACCAATTTTTAAAATGCCTATCGGAAACTACATCTGAAATGCCTATCAGCACCTATATTTGAAATGCCTATCGGCACCTATATCTGAAATGCCTATCGGCACCAATTTTCAAAATGCCTATCGGAAACTACATCTGAAATGCCTATCAGCACCTATATTTGAAATGCCTATCGGACACCATATTTGGAATGCCTATCGGCACCTATATTTGAAATGCCTATCGGCTTCTATATCTGAAATGCCTAGCGGCACCTATTTTTAAAATGCCAATCGGCAACTATATCTGAAGTGCCTATCGGCACCTATATCTAAAATGCCTATCGGCACCTATTTTTGAAATGCCTATCGGAAACTACAAACGAAATGCCTATCAGCACCTATATTTGAAATGCCTATCGGCAACCATATTTGGAATGCCTATCGGCACCTATATTTGAAATGCCTATCGGCTTCTATATCTGATATGCCTAGCGGCACCTATTTTTAAAATGTCAATCGGCAACTATATCTGAAGAGCCTATCGGCACCTATATCTAAAATGCCTATCGGCACCTATTTTTGAAATGCCTATCGAAAACTACATCTGAAATGCCTATCAGCACCTATATTTGAAATGCCTATCGGCAACCACATCAGAAATGCCTATCGGCACCTATATCTGAAATGCCTTTCGGCATTTATATCTGAAATGCCTATCAGCACCTATATTTGAAATGCCTATCGGCAACAATATCTGGAATGGCTATTGGCACCTATATTTGAAATGCCTATCGGCTTCTATATCTGAAATGCCTATCGGCACCTATTTTTAAAATGCCAATTGGCAACTATATCTGAAATGCCTATCGGCACCTATATCTGAAATGCCTATCGGCACCTATTTTTGAAATGCCTATCGGAAACTACATCTGAAATGCCTATCAGTACCTATATTTGAAATGCCTATCGTCAACCATATCTGAAATGCCTATCGACACCTATATTTGAAATACCTATCGGCTTCTATATCTGAAATGCCTATCGGCACCTATTTTTAAAATGCCAAACGGCAACTATATCTGAAATGCCTATCGGCACCTATATCTGAAATGCCTAACGGCACCAATTTTTAAAATGCCTATCGGAAACTACATCTGAAATGCCTATCAGCACCTATATTTGAAATGCCTATCGGCACCTATATCTGAAATGCCTATCGGCACCAATTTTCAAAATGCCTATCGGAAACTACATCTGAAATGCCTATCAGCACCTATATTTGAAATGCCTATCGGACACCATATTTGGAATGCCTATCGGCACCTATATTTGAAATGCCTATCGGCTTCTATATCTGAAATGCCTAGCGGCACCTATTTTTAAAATGCCAATCGGCAACTATATCTGAAGTGCCTATCGGCACCTATATCTAAAATGCCTATCGGCACCTATTTTTGAAATGCCTATCGGAAACTACAAACGAAATGCCTATCAGCACCTATATTTGAAATGCCTATCGGCAACCATATTTGGAATGCCTATCGGCACCTATATTTGAAATGCCTATCGGCTTCTATATCTGATATGCCTAGCGGCACCTATTTTTAAAATGCCAATCGGCAACTATATCTGAAGAGCCTATCGGCACCTATATCTAAAATGCCTATCGGCACCTATTTTTGAAATGCCTATCGAAAACTACATCTGAAATGCCTATCAGCACCTATATTTGAAATGCCTATCGGCAACCACATCAGAAATGCCTATCGGCACCTATATCTGAAATGCCTTTCGGCATTTATATCTGAAATGCCTATCGACACCTATATTTGAAATGCCTATCGGCACCTATATTTTAAATGCCTATCGTCAACTATATCTGATATGCCTATCGGCACCTATATCTGAAATGCCTATCGGCACCTATTTTTGAAATGCCTATAGGAAACTACATCTAAAATGCCTATCGGCACCTATTTTTAAAATGCCAATCGGCAACTATATCTGAAATGCCTGTCGGCACCTATATCTGAAATGCCTATCGGTACCTATTTTTGAAATGCCTATCGGAAACTACATCTGAAATGCCTATCAGCACCTATATTTGAAATGCCTATCGGCAACCATATCTTAAATGCTTATCGACACCTATATTTGAAATACCTATCGGCTTCTATATCTGAAATGCCTATCAACACCTATTTTTAAAATGCCAATCGGCAACTATATCTGAAATGCCTATAGGCACCTATATCTGAAATGCCTATCGGCACCTATTTTCGAAATGCCTATCGGAAACTACATCTGAAATGCCTATCAGCACCTATATTTGAAATGCCTATCGGCAACCATATCTGAAAAGCCTATCGGCACCTATATTTGAAATGCCTATCGGCTTCTATATCTAAAATGCCTATCGATACCTATTTTTAAAATGCCAATCGGCAACTATATCTGAAATGCCTATCGGCACCTATATCTGAAATGCCTATCGGCACCTATTTTTGAAATGCCTATCGGAAACTACAACCGAAATGCCTATCAGCACCTATATTTGAAATGCCTATCGGCAACCATATTTGAAATGCCTATCGGCACCTATATTTGAAATGCCTATCGGCTTCTATATCTGAAATGCCTAGCGGCACCTATTTTTAAAATGCCAATCGGCAACTATATCTGAAGTGCCTTTTGGCACCTATATCTAAAATGCCTATCGGCACCTATTTTTGAAATGCCTATATGAAACTACAACCGAAATGCCTATCAGCACCTATATTTGAAATGCCTATCGGCAACCATATTTGGAATGCCTATCGGCGCCTACATTTGAAATGCCTATCGGCTTCTATATCTGAAATGCCTAGCGGCACCTATTTTTAAAATGCCAATCGGCAACTATATTTCAAGTGCCTATCGGCACCTATATCTAAAATGCCTATCGGCACCTATTTTTGAAATGCCTATCGAAAACTACATCTGAAATGCCTATCAGCACCTATATTTGAAACGCCTATCGGCAACCACATAAGAAATGCCTATCGGCACCTATATCTGAAATGCCTTTCGGCATTTATATCTGAAATGCCTATCGACACCTATATTTGAAATGCCTATCGGCACCTATATTTTAAATGCCTATCGGCAACTATATCTGATATGCCTATCGGCACCTATATCTGAAATGCCTATCGGCACCTATTTTTGAAATGCCTATCGGAAACTACATCTAAAATGCCTATTGGCACAGGTTTTTAAAATGCCTATCGGCACCTATATCTGAAATGCCTATCGGCACCTATTTTTGAAATGCCTATCGGAAACTACATCTGAAATGCCTATCAGCACCTATATTTGAAATGCCTATCGGCAACCATATCTGAAATGCCTATCGACACCTATATTTGAAATACCCATCGGCTTCTATATCTGAAATGCCTATCGGCACCTATTTTTAAAATGCCAATAGGCAACTATATCTCAAATGCCTATCAGCACCTATATCTGAAATGCCAATCGGCACCAATTTTTGAAATGCCTATCGGAAACTACATCTGAAATGCCTATCAGCACCTATATTTGAAATGCCTATCGGCAACCATATCTGGAATGCCTATCAGCACCTATATTTGAAATGCCTATCGGCTTCTATATCTGAAATGCCTATCGACACCTATTTTTAAAATGCCAATTGGCAACCATATCTAAAATGCCTATCGACACCTATATTTGAAATACCTATCGGCTTCTATATCTGAAATGCCTATCCGGCACCTATTTTTAAAATGCCAATAGGCAACTATATCTGAAATGCCTATCGGCACCTATATCTGAAATGCCAATCGGCACCAATTTTTGAAATGCCTATCGGAAACTACATCTGAAATGCCTATCAGCACCTATATTTAAAATGCCTATCGGCAAACATATCTGGAATGCCTATCGGCACCTATATTTAAAATGCCTATCGGCTTCTATATCTGAAATGCCTATCGACACTTATTTTTAAAATGCCAATTGGCAACTATATCTGAAATGCCTATCGGCACCTATATCTGAAATGCCTATCGGTACCTATTTTTGAAATGCCTATTGGAAACTACATCTGAAATGCCTATCAGCTCTTATATTTGAAATGCCTATCGGCAACCATATCTGGAATGCCTATCGGCACCTATATTTGAAATGCCTATCGGCTTCTATATCTGAAATGCCTATCGGCACCTATTTTTAAAATGCCAATCGGCAACTATATCTGAAATGACTATCGGCACCTATATCTGAAATGCCTATCGGCACCTATTTTTGAAATATCTTTCGGAAACTACATCTGAAATGCCTATCTGCTCCTATATTTGAAATGTCTATCGGCAACCATATCTGAAATGCCTATCGACACCTATATTTGAAATACCTATCGGCTTCTATATCTGAAATGCCTATCGGCACCTGTTTTTAAAATGCCAATCGGCAACTATATCTGAAATGCCTATCGGCACCTATATCTCCAATGCCTATCGGCATCATTTTTTGAAATGCCTATCGGAAACTACATCTAAAATGCCTATCAGCACCTATATTTGAAATGCCTATCGGAAACCATATCTTGAATGCCTATCGGCACCTATATTTGAAATGTTTATCGGCTTCTATATCTGAAATGCCTATCGGCACCTATATCTCATATGCCTATCGGCATCAATTTTTGAAATGCCTATCGGAAACTACATCTAAAATGCCTATCAGAACCTATATTTGAAATGCCTATCGGCAACCATATCTGAAATGCTTATCTGCACCTATATTTGAAATGCTTATCGGCTTCTTTATCTGAAATGCCTATCGGCACCTATTTTCAAAATGCCAATTGGCAACTATATTTGAAATGCCTATCGGCACCTATATCTAAAATGCCTATCGGCACCTATTTTTGAAATGCCTATCGGAAACTACATCTGAAATGCCTATCAGCACCTATATTTGAAATGCCTATCGGCAAACATATCTGAAATGCCTATCGACACCTATATTTGAAATACCTATCGGCTTCTATATCTGAAAAGCCTATCAACACCTATTTTTAAAATGCCAATCGGCAACTATATCTGAAATGCCTATATGCATCTATATCTGAAATGCCTATCGGCACATATTTTTGAAATGCCTATCGGAAACTACATCTGAAATGCCTATCAGCACCTATATTTGAAATGTATATCGGCAACCATATCTGGAATGCCTATCGGCACCTATATTTGAAATGCCTATCGGCTTCTATATCTGAAATGCCTATCGGCACCTATTTTTAAAATGCCAATCGGCAACTATATCTGAAATGCCTATCGGCACCTATATCTGAAATGCCTATCGGCACCTATTTTTGAAATGCCTATCGGAAACTACAACTGAAATGCCTAAAAGCACCTATATTTGAAATGCCTATCGGCAACCATATTTGGAATGCCTATCGGCATCTTTATTTGAAATGCCTATCGGCTTCTATATCAGAAATGCCTAGCGGCACCTATTTTTAAAATGCCAATCGGCAACTATATCTGAAGTGCCTATCGGCACCTATATCTAAAATGCCTATTGGCACCTATTTTTGAAATGCCTATCGAAAACTACATCTGAAATGCCTATCAGCATCTATATTTGAAATGCCTATCGGCAACCACATCAGAAATGCCTATCGGCACCTATATCTGAAATGCCTTTCGGCATTTATATCTGAAATGCCTATCGACACCTATATTTAAAATGCCTATCGGCACCTATATTTTAAATGCCTATTGGCAACTATATCTGATATGCCTATCGGCACCTATATCTGAAATGCCTATCGGCACCTATTTTTGAAATGCCTATCGGAAACTACATCTGAAATGCCTATCAGCACCTATATTTGAAATGCCTATCGGCAACCATATCTGAAATGCCTATCGACACCTATATTTGAAATACCTATCGGCTTCTATATCTGAAATGCCTATCGGCACCTATTTTTAAAATGCCAATCGGCGACTATATCTGAAATGCCTATCGGCACCTATATCTGAAATGCTAATCGGCACCAATTTTTGAAATGCTTATCGGAAACTACATCTGAAATGCCTATCAGCACCTATATTTGAAATGCCTATCGGCAACCATATCTGGAATGCCTATCGGCACCTATATTTGAAATGCCTATCGGCTTCTATATCTGAAATGCCTTTCGACACCTATTTTTAAAATGCCAATTTGTAACTATATCTGAAATGCCTATCGGCACCTATATCTAAAATGCCAATCGGTACCTATTTTTGAAATGCCTATCGGAAACTACATCTGAAATGCCTATCAGCACTTATATTTAAAATGTCTATCGGCAACCATATCTGGAATGCCTATCGGCACCTATATTTGAAATGCCTATCGGCTTCTATATCTGAAATGCCTATCGGAAACCATATCTGAAATGCCTATCGACACCTATATTTGAAATACCTATCGGCTTCTATATCTGAAATGCTTATCGGCACCTGTTTTTAAAATGCCAATCGGCACCTATATCTGAAATGCCTATCGGCACCTATATCTGAAATGCCTACCGGCATCAATTTTTGAAATGCCTATCGGAAACTACATCTAAAATGCCTCTCAGCACCTATATTTGAAATGCCTATCGGCAACCATATCTAGAATGCCTATCGGCACCTATATTTGAAATGCCTATCGGCTTCTATATCTGAAATGCCTATCGGCACCTATTTAAAAATGCCAATTGGCAACTATATCTGAAATGCCTATCGGCACCTATATCTGAAATGCCTATCGGCACCTATTTTTGAAATGCCTACCGGAAACTACATCTGAAATGCCTATCAGCACCTATATTTGAAATGCCAATCGGCAACCATATCTGGAATGCCTATCGGCACCTATATTTGAAATGCCTATCGGCTTCTATATCTGAAATGCCTATCGACACATATTTTTAAAATGCCAATTGGCAACTATATCTGAAATGCCTATCGGCACCTATATCTGAAATGCCTGTCGGTACCTATTTTTGAAATGCCTATCGGAAACTACATCTGAAATGCCTATCAGCACTTATATTTGAAATGCCTATCGGCAACCATATCTGGAATGCCTATCGGCACCTATATTTGAAATGCCTATCGGCTTCTATATCTGAAATTCCTATCGGCACCTATTTTTGAAATGCCAATCGGCAACTATATCTGAAATGCCTACCGGCACCTATATCTGAAATGCCTATCGGCACCTATTTTTAAAATGTCTTTCGGAAACTACATCTGAAATGCCTATCTGCTCCTATATTTGAAATGCCATTCGGCAACCATATCTGAAATGCCTATCGACCCCTATATTTGAAATACCTATCGGCTTCTATATCTGAAATGCCTATCGGCACCTGTTTTTAAAATGCCAATCGGCAACTATATCTGAAATGCCTATCGGCATCTATATCTGAAATGCCTATCGGCATCAATTTTTTAAATGCCTATCGGAAATTACATCTAAAATGCCTATCGGCAGCTATTTTTAAAATGCCAATGGGCAACTATATCTGAAATGCCTATCGGCACCTATATCTGAAATGCCTATCGGCACCTATTTTTGAAATCCCTTTTGGAAACTACATCTGAGATGCCTATCTGTTCCTATATTTGAAATGCCTATCGGCAACCATATCTGAAATGCCTATCGACACCTATATTTGAAATACCTATCGGCTTCTATATCTGAAATGCCTATCGGCACCTGTTTTTAAAATGCCAATCGGCAACTATATCTGAAATGCCTATCGGCACCTATATCTGAAATGCCTATCGGCACCTATTTTTGAAATGCCTATCGGAAACTACATCTGAAATGCCTATCAGCACTTATATTTGAAATGCCTATCGGCAACTATATCTGGAATGCCTATCGGCACCTATATTTGAAATGCCTATCGGCTTCTATATCTGAAATGCCTATCGACACCTATTTTTAAAATGCCAATTGGCAACTATATCTGAAATGCCTATCGGCACCTATATCTGAAAAACCTATCGGTACCTATTTTTGAAATGCCTATCGGAAACTACATCTGAAATGCCTATCAGCACTTATATTTGAAATGCCTATCGACAACCATATCTGGAATGCCTATCGGCACCTATATTTGAAATGCCTATCGACTTCTATATCTGAAATTCCTATCGGCACCTATTTTTAAAATGCCAATCGGCAACTATATCTGAATTGCCTATCGGCACCTATATCTGAAATGCCCATCGGCACCTATTTTTGAAATGTCTTTCGGAAACTACATCTGAAATGCCTATCTGCTCCTATATTTGAAATGCCTATCGGCAACCATATCTGAAATGCCTATCGACCCTTATATTTGAAATACCTATCGGCTTCTATATCTGAAATGCCTATCGGCACCTGTTTTTAAAATGCCAATCGGCAACTATATCTGAAATGCCTATCGGCATCAATTTTTGAAATGCCTATCGGAAACTACATCTAAAATGCCTATCAGCACCTATATTTGAAATGCCTATCGGCAGCCATATCTGGAATGCCTATTGGCACCTATATTTGAAATGCCTATCGGCTTCTATATCTGAAATGCCTATCGGCACATATTTTTAAAATGCCAATTGGCAACTATATCTGAAATGCCTATCGGCACCTATATCTGAAATGCCTATCGGCACCTATTTTTGAAATGCCTATCGGAGACTACATCTGAAATGCCTATCAGCACCTATATTTGAAATGCCTATCGGCAACCATATCGGGAATGCCTATTAGCACCTATATTTGAAATGCCTATCGGCTTCTATATCTGAAATGCCTATCGGCACCTATATCTGAAATGCCTATCGGCACCTATTTTTGAAATGCCTATCGGAAACTACATCTGAAATGCCTATCAGCACCTATATTTGAAATGCCTATCGTCAACCATATCTGAAATGCCTATCGACGCCTATATTTGAAATGTTTATCGGCTTCTATATCTGAAATGCCTATCGGCACCTATATCTCATATGCCTATCGGCATCAATTTTTGAAATGCCTATCGGAAACTACATCTAAAATGCCTATCAGAACCTATATTTGAAATGCCTATCGGCAACCATATCTGAAATGCTTATCTGCACCTATATTTGAAATGCTTATCGGCTTCTTTATCTGAAATGCCTATCGGCACCTATTTTCAAAATGCCAATTGGCAACTATATTTGAAATGCCTATCGGCACCTATATCTGAAATGCCTATCGGCACCTATTTTTGAAATGCCTATCGGAAACTACATCTGAAATGCCTATCAGCACCTATATTTGAAATGTATATCGGCAACCATATCTGGAATGCCTATCGGCACCTATATTTGAAATGCCTATCGGCTTCTATATCTGAAATGCCTATCGGCACCTATTTTTAAAATGCCAATCGGCAACTATATCTGAAATGCCTATCGGCACCTATATCTGAAATGCCTATCGGCACCTATTTTTGAAATGCCTATCGGCACCTATATCTGAAATGCCTATCGGCACCTATTTTTGAAATGCCTATCGGAAACTACAACTGAAATGCCTAAAAGCACCTATATTTGAAATGCCTATCGGCAACCATATTTGGAATGCCTATCGGCATCTTTATTTGAAATGCCTATCGGCTTCTATATCAGAAATGCCTAGCGGCACCTATTTTTAAAATGCCAATCGGCAACTATATCTGAAGTGCCTATCGGCACCTATATCTAAAATGCCTATCGGCACCTATTTTTGAAATGCCTATCGAAAACTACATCTGAAATGCCTATCAGCATCTATATTTGAAATGCCTATCGGCAACCACATCAGAAATGCCTATCGGCACCTATATCTGAAATGCCTTTCGGCATTTATATCTGAAATGCCTATCGACACCTATATTTAAAATGCCTATCGGCACCTATATTTTAAATGCCTATTGGCAACTATATCTGATATGCCTATCGGCACCTATATCTGAAATGCCTATCGGCACCTATTTTTGAAATGCCTATCGGAAACTACATCTGAAATGCCTATCAGCACCTATATTTGAAATGCCTATCGGCAACCATATCTGAAATGCCTATCGACACCTATATTTGAAATACCTATCGGCTTCTATATCTGAAATGCCTATCGGCACCTATTTTTAAAATGCCAATCGGCGACTATATCTGAAATGCCTATCGGCACCTATATCTGAAATGCTAATCGGCACCAATTTTTGAAATGCTTATCGGAAACTACATCTGAAATGCCTATCAGCACCTATATTTGAAATGCCTATCGGCAACCATATCTGGAATGCCTATCGGCACCTATATTTGAAATGCCTATCGGCTTCTATATCTGAAATGCCTTTCGACACCTATTTTTAAAATGCCAATTTGTAACTATATCTGAAATGCCTATCGGCACCTATATCTAAAATGCCAATCGGTACCTATTTTTGAAATGCCTATCGGAAACTACATCTGAAATGCCTATCAGCACTTATATTTAAAATGTCTATCGGCAACCATATCTGGAATGCCTATCGGCACCTATATTTGAAATGCCTATCGGCTTCTATATCTGAAATGCCTATCGGAAACCATATCTGAAATGCCTATCGACACCTATATTTGAAATACCTATCGGCTTCTATATCTGAAATGCTTTACGGCACCTGTTTTTAAAATGCCAATCGGCACCTATATCTGAAATGCCTATCGGCACCTATATCTGAAATGCCTACCGGCATCAATTTTTGAAATGCCTATCGGAAACTACATCTAAAATGCCTCTCAGCACCTATATTTGAAATGCCTATCGGCAACCATATCTAGAATGCCTATCGGCACCTATATTTGAAATGCCTATCGGCTTCTATATCTGAAATGCCTATCGGCACCTATTTAAAAATGCCAATTGGCAACTATATCTGAAATGCCTATCGGCACCTATATCTGAAATGCCTATCGGCACCTATTTTTGAAATGCCTACCGGGAACTACATCTGAAATGCCTATCAGCACCTATATTTGAAATGCCAATCGGCAACCATATCTGGAATGCCTATCGGCACCTATATTTGAAATGCCTATCGGCTTCTATATCTGAAATGCCTATCGACACATATTTTTAAAATGCCAATTGGCAACTATATCTGAAATGCCTATCGGCACCTATATCTGAAATGCCTGTCGGTACCTATTTTTGAAATGCCTATCGGAAACTACATCTGAAATGCCTATCAGCACTTATATTTGAAATGCCTATCGGCAACCATATCTGGAATGCCTATCGGCACCTATATTTGAAATGCCTATCGGCTTCTATATCTGAAATTCCTATCGGCACCTATTTTTGAAATGCCAATCGGCAACTATATCTGAAATGCCTACCGGCACCTATATCTGAAATGCCTATCGGCACCTATTTTTAAAATGTCTTTCGGAAACTACATCTGAAATGCCTATCTGCTCCTATATTTGAAATGCCATTCGGCAACCATATCTGAAATGCCTATCGACCCCTATATTTGAAATACCTATCGGCTTCTATATCTGAAATGCCTATCGGCACCTGTTTTTAAAATGCCAATCGGCAACTATATCTGAAATGCCTATCGGCATCTATATCTGAAATGCCTATCGGCATCAATTTTTTAAATGCCTATCGGAAATTACATCTAAAATGCCTATCGGCAGCTATTTTTAAAATGCCAATGGGCAACTATATCTGAAATGCCTATCGGCACCTATATCTGAAATGCCTATCGGCACCTATTTTTGAAATCCCTTTTGGAAACTACATCTGAGATGCCTATCTGTTCCTATATTTGAAATGCCTATCGGCAACCATATCTGAAATGCCTATCGACACCTATATTTGAAATACCTATCGGCTTCTATATCTGAAATGCCTATCGGCACCTGTTTTTAAAATGCCAATCGGCAACTATATCTGAAATGCCTATCGGCACCTATATCTGAAATGCCTATCGGCACCTATTTTTGAAATGCCTATCGGAAACTACATCTGAAATGCCTATCAGCACTTATATTTGAAATGCCTATCGGCAACTATATCTGGAATGCCTATCGGCACCTATATTTGAAATGCCTATCGGCTTCTATATCTGAAATGCCTATCGACACCTATTTTTAAAATGCCAATTGGCAACTATATCTGAAATGCCTATCGGCACCTATATCTGAAAAACCTATCGGTACCTATTTTTGAAATGCCTATCGGAAACTACATCTGAAATGCCTATCAGCACTTATATTTGAAATGCCTATCGACAACCATATCTGGAATGCCTATCGGCACCTATATTTGAAATGCCTATCGACTTCTATATCTGAAATTCCTATCGGCACCTATTTTTAAAATGCCAATCGGCAACTATATCTGAATTGCCTATCGGCACCTATATCTGAAATGCCCATCGGCACCTATTTTTGAAATGTCTTTCGGAAACTACATCTGAAATGCCTATCTGCTCCTATATTTGAAATGCCTATCGGCAACCATATCTGAAATGCCTATCGACCCTTATATTTGAAATACCTATCGGCTTCTATATCTGAAATGCCTATCGGCACCTGTTTTTAAAATGCCAATCGGCAACTATATCTGAAATGCCTATCGGCATCAATTTTTGAAATGCCTATCGGAAACTACATCTAAAATGCCTATCAGCACCTATATTTGAAATGCCTATCGGCAGCCATATCTGGAATGCCTATTGGCACCTATATTTGAAATGCCTATCGGCTTCTATATCTGAAATGCCTATC
>JAVRKA010001229.1:0-19942 GCA_034508555.1 Venustoraphidia nigricollis
AGGCATTTCAGATATAGGTGTCGATAGGCATTTCAGATATAGGTGCCGATAGGCATTTCAGATATAGTTGCCGATTGGCATTTTAAAAATAGGTGCCGATAGGCATTTCAGATATAGAAGCCGATAGGCATTTTTAAATATAGGTGCCGATAGGCATTCCAGATATGGTTGCCGATAGGCATTTCAAATATAGGTGCTGATAGGCATTTCAGATGTAGTTTCCGATAGGCATTTCAAAAATAGGTGTCGATAGGCATTTCAGATATAGGTGTCGATAGGCATTTCAGATATAGGTGTCGATAGGCATTTCAGATATAGGTGTCGATAGGCATTTCAGATATCGGTGTCGATAGGCATTTCAGATATAGGTGTCGAAAGGCATTTCAGATATAGGTGTCGATAGGCATTTCAGATATAGGTGTCGATAGGCATTTCAGATATAGGTGCCGATAGGCATTTCAGATATAGTTGCCGATTGGCATTTTAAAAATAGGTGCCGATAGGCATTTCAGATATAGAAGCCGATAGGCATTTCAAATATAGGTGCCGATAGGCATTCCAGATATGGTTGCCGATAGGCATTTCAAATATAGGTGCTGATAGGCATTTCAGATGTAGTTTCCGATAGGCATTTCAAAAATAGGTGTCGATAGGCATTTCAGATATAGATGTCGATAGGCATTTCAGATATAGGTGTCGATAGGCATTTCAGATATAGGTGTCGATAGGCATTTCAGAAATAGGTGTCGATAGGCATTTCAGATATAGGTGTCGATAGGCATTTCAGATATAGGTGTCGATAGGCATTTCAGATATAGGTGCCGATAGGCATTTTAGATATAGTTGCCGATTGGCATTTTAAAAATAGGTGCCGATAGGCATTTCAGATATAGAAGCCGATAGGCATTTCAAATATAGGTGCCGATAGGCATTCCAGATATGGTTGCCGATAGGCATTTCAAATATAGGTGCTGATAGGCATTTCAGATGTAGTTTCCGATAGGCATTTCAAAAATAGGTGTCGATAGGCATTTCAGATATAGGTGTCGATAGGCATTTCAGATATAGGTGTCGATAGGCATTTCAGATATAGGTGTCGATAGGCATTTCAGATATAGGTGTCGATAGGCATTTCAGATATAGGTGTCGATAGGCATTTCAGATATAGGTGTCGATAGGCATTTCAGATATAGGTGTCGATAGGCATTTCAGATATAGGTGCCGATAGGCATTTCAGATATAGTTGCCGATTGGCATTTTAAAAATAGGTGCCGATAGGCATTTCAGATATAGAAGCCGATAGGCATTTCAAATATAGGTGCCGATAGGCATTCCAGATATGGTTGCCGATAGGCATTTCAAATATAGGTGCTGATAGGCATTTCAGATGTAGTTTCCGATAGGCATTTCAAAAATAGGTGTCGATAGGCATTTCAGATATAGGTGTCGATAGGCATTTCAGATATAGGTGTCGATAGGCATTTCAGATATAGGTGTCGATAGGCATTTCAGATATAGGTGTCGATAGGCATTTCAGATATAGGTGTCGATAGGCATTTCAGATATAGGTGTCGATAGGCATTTCAGATATAGGTGTCGATAGGCATTTCAGATATAGGTGTTGATAGGCATTTCAGATATAGTTTCCGATTGGCATTTTAAAAATAGGTGCCGATAGGCATTTTAGATATAGAAGCCGATAGGCATTTCAAATATAGGTGCCGATAGGCATCATAGATATGGTTGCCGATAGGCATTTCAAATATAGGTGCTGATAGGCATTTCAGATGTAGTTTCCGATAGGCATTTCAAAAATAGGTGTCGATAGGCATTTCAGATATAGGTGTCGATAGGCATTTCAGATATAGGTGTCGATAGGCATTTCAGTTATAGGTGTCGATAGGCATTTCAGATATAGGTGTCGATAGGCATTTCAGATATAGGTGTCGATAGGCATTTCAGATATAGGTGTCGATAGGCATTTCAGATATAGGTGCCGATAGGCATTTCAGATATAGTTGCCGATTGGCATTTTAAAAATAGGTGCCGATAGGCATTTCAGATATAGAAGCCGATAGGCATTTCAAATATAGGTGATGATAGGCATTTCAGATGTAGTTTCCGATAGGCATTTCAAAAATAGGTGTCGATAGGCATTTCAGATATAGGTGTCGATAGGCATTTCAGATATAGGTGTCGATAGGCATTTCAGATATAGGTGTCGATAGGCATTTCAGATATAGGTGTCGATAGGCATTTCAGATATAGGAGTCGATAGGCATTTCAGATATAGGTGTCGATAGGTATTTCAGATATAGGTGTCGATAGGCATTTCAGATATAGGTGTCGATAGGCATTTCAGATATAGGTGTCGATAGGCATTTCAGATATAGGTGTCGATAGGCATTTCAGATATAGGTGTCGATAGGCATTTCAGATATAGGTGTCGATAGGCATTTCAGATATAGGTGTCGATAGGCATTTCAGATATAAGTGTCGATAGGCATTTCAGATATAGGTGTCGATAGGCATTTCAGATATAGGTGTCGATAGGCATTTCAGATATAGGTGCCGATAGGCATTTCAGATATAGTTGCCGATTGGCATTTTAAAAATAGGTACCGATAGGCATTTCAGATATACAAGCCGATAGGCATTTCAAATATAGGTGCCGATAGGCATTCCAGATATGTTTGCCGATAGGCATTTCAAACATAGGTGCTGATAGGCATTTCAGATGTAGTTTCCGATAGGCATTTCAAAAATAGGTGTCGATAGGCATTTCAGATATAGGTGTCGATAGGCATTTCAGATATAGGTGTCGATAGGCATTTCAGATATAGGTGTCGATAGGCATTTCAGATATAGGTGTCGATAGGCATTTCAGATATAGGTGTCGATAGGCATTTCAGATATAGGTGTCGATAGGCATTTCAGATATAGGTGTCGATAGGCATTTCAGATATAGAAGCCGATAGGCATTTCAAATATAGGTGCCGATAGGCATTCCAGATATGGTTGCCGATAGGCATTTCAAATATAGGTGCTGATAGGCATTTCAGATGTAGTTTCCGATAGGCATTTCAAAAATAGGTGTCGATAGGCATTTCAGATATAGGTGTCGATAGGCATTTCAGATATAGGTGTCGATAGGCATTTCAGATATAGGTGTCGATAGGCATTTCAGATATAGGTGTCGATAGGCATTTCAGATATAGGTGTCGATAGGCATCTCAGATATAGGTGCCGATAGGCATTTCAGATATAGGTGCCGATAGGCATTTCAGATATAGTTGCCGATTGGCATTTTAAAAATAGGTGCCGATAGGCATTTCAGATATAGAAGCCGATAGGCATTTCAAATATAGGTGCCGATAGGCATTCCAGATATGGTTGCCGATAGGCATTTCAAATATAGGTGCTGATAGGCATTTCAGATGTAGTTTCCGATAGGCATTTCAAAAATAGGTGTCGATAGGCATTTCAGATATAGGTGTCGATAGGCATTTCAGATATAGGTGTCGATAGGCATTTCAGATATAGGTGTCAATAGGCATTTCAGATATAGGTGTCGATAGGCATTTCAGATATAGGTGTCGATAGGCATTTCAGATATAGCTGTCGATAGGCATTTCAGATATAGGTGTCGATAGGCATTTCAGATATAGGTGCCGATAGGCATTTCAGATATAGTTTCCGATTGGCATTTTAAAAATAGGTGCCGATAGGCATTTTAGATATAGAAGCCGATAGGCATTTCAAATATAAGTGCCGATAGGCATCATAGATATGGTTGCCGATAGGCATTTCAAATATAGGTGCTGATAGGCATTTCAGATGTAGTTTCCGATAGGCATTTCAAAAATAGGTGTCGATAGGCATTTCAGATATAGGTGTCGATAGGCATTTCAGATATAGGTGTCGATAGGCATTTCAGATATAGGTGTCGATAGGCATTTCAGATATAGGTGTCGATAGGCATTTCAGATATAGGTGTCGATAGGCATTTCAGATATAGGTGTCGATAGGCATTTCAAATATAGGTGCCGATAGGCATTTCAGATATAGTTGCCGATTGGCATTTTAAAAATAGGTGCCGATAGGCATTTCAGATATAGAAGCCGATAGGCATTTCAAATATAGGTGATGATAGGCATTTCAGATGTAGTTTCCGATAGGCATTTCAAAAATAGGTGTCGATAGGCATTTCAGATATAGGTGTCGATAGGCATTTCAGATATAGGTGTCGATAGGCATTTCAGATATAGGTGTCGATAGGCATTTCAGATATAGGTGCCGATAGGCATTTCAGATATAGTTGCCGATTGGCATTTTAAAAATAGGTGCCGATAGGCATTTCAGATATAGAAGCCGATAGGCATTTCAAATATAGGTGCCGATAGGCATTCCAGATATGGTTGCCGATAGGCATTTCAAATATAGGTGCTGATAGGCATTTCCGATGTAGTTTCCGATAGGCATTTCAAAAATAGGTGTCGATAGGCATTTCAGATATAGGTGTCGATAGGCATTTCAGATATAGGTGTCGATAGGCATTTCAGATATAGGTGTCGATAGGCATTTCAGATATAGGTGTCGATAGGCATTTCAGATATAGGCGTCGATAGGCATTTCAGATATAGGTGTCGATAGGCATTTCAGATATAGGTGTCGATAGGCATTTCAGATATAGGTGCCGATAGGCATTTCAGATATAGTTGCCGATTGGCATTTTAAAAATAGGTGCCGATAGGCATTTCAGATATAGAAGCCGATAGGCATTTCAAATATAGGTGCCGATAGGCATTCCAGATATGGTTGCCGATAGGCATTTCAAATATAGGTGCTGATAGGAATTTCAGATGTAGATTTCGATAGGCATTTCTAAAATAGGTGTCGATAGGCATTTCAGATATAGGTGTCGATAGGCATTTCAGATATAGGTGTCGATAGGCATTTCAGATATAGGTGTCGATAGGCATTTCAGATATCGGTGTCGATAGGCATTTCAGATATAGGTGTCGAAAGGCATTTCAGATATAGGTGTCGATAGGCATTTCAGATATATGTGTCGATAGGCATTTCAGATATAGGTGCCGATAGGCATTTCAGATATAGTTGCCGATTGGCATTTTAAAAATAGGTGCCGATAGGCAGTTCAGATATAGAAGCCGATAGGCATTTCAAATATAGGTGCCGATAGGCATTCCAGATATGGTTGCCGATAGGCATTTCAAATATAGGTGTTGATAGGCATTTCAGATGTAGTTTCCGATAGGCATTTCAAAAATAGGTGTCGATAGGCATTTCAGATATAGGTGTCGATAGGCATTTCAAATATAGGTGTCGATAGGCATTTCAGATATAGGTGTCGATAGGCATTTCAGATATAGGTGTCGATAGGCATTTCAGATATAGGTGTCGATAGGCATTTCAGATATAGGTGTCGATAGGCATTTCAGATATAGGTGTCGATAGGCATTTCAGATATAGGTGCCGATAGGCATTTCAGATATAGTTGCCGATTGGCATTTTAAAAATAGGTGCCGATAAGCATTTCAGATATAGAAGCCGATAGGCATTTCAAATATAGGTGCCGATAGGCATTCCAGGTATGGTTGCCGATAGGCATTTCAAATATAGGTGCTGATAGGCATTTCAGATGTAGTTTCCGATAGGCATTTCAAAAATAGGTGTCGATAGGCATTTCAGATATAGGTGTCGATAGGCATTTCAGATATAGGTGTCGATAGGCATTTCAGATATAGGTGTCGATAGGCATTTCAGATATAGGTGTCGATAGGCATTTCAGATATAGGTGTCGATAGGCATTTCAGATATAGGTGTCGATAGGCATTTCAGATATAGGTGTCGATAGGCATTTCAGATATAGGTGCCGATAGGCATTTCAGATATAGGTGTCGAAAGGCATTTCAGATATAGGTGTCGATAGGCATTTCAGATATAGGTGTCGATAGGCATTTCAGATATAGGTGTCTATAGGCATTTCAGATATAGGTGTCGATAGGCATTTCAGATATAGGTGCCGATAGGCATTTCAGATATAGTTGCCGATTGGCATTTTAAAAATAGGTGCCGATAGGCATTTCAGATATAGAAGCCGATAGGCATTTCAAATATAGGTGCCGATAGGCATTCCAGATATGGTTGCCGATAGGCATTTCAAATATAGGTGCTGATAGGCATTTCAGATGTAGTTTCCGATAGGCATTTCAAAAATAGGTGTCGATAGGCATTTCAGATATAGGTGTCGATAGGCATTTCAGATATAGTTGTCGATAGGCATTTCAGATATAGGTGTCGATAGGCATTTCAGATATAGGTGTCGATAGGCATTTCAGATATAGGTGCCGATAGGCATTTCAGATATAGTTGCCGATTGGCATTTTAAAAATAGGTGCCGATAGGCAATTCAGATATAGAAGCCGATAGGCATTTCAAATATAGGTGCCGATAGGCATTCCAGATATGGTTGCCGATAGGCATTTCAAATATAGGTGCTGATAGGCATTTCAGATGTAGTTTCCGATAGGCATTTCAAAAATAGGTGTCGATAGGCATTTCAGATATAGGTGTCGATAGGCATTTCAGATATAGGTGTCGATAGGCATTTCAGATATAGGTGTCGATAGGCATTTCAGATATAGGTGTCGATAGGCATTTCAGATATAGGTGTCGATAGGCATTTCAGATATAGGTGTCGATAGGCATTTCAGATATAGGTGTCGATAGGCATTTCAGATATAGGTGCCGATAGGCATTTCAGATATAGTTGCCGATTGGCATTTTAAAAATAGGTGCCGATAGGCATTTCAGATATAGAAGCCGATAGGCATTTCAAATATAGGTGCCGATAGGCATTCCAGATATGGTTGCCGATAGGCATTTCAAATATAGGTGCTGATAGGCATTTCAGATGTAGTTTCCGATAGGCATTTCAAAAATAGGTGTCGATAGGCATTTCAGATATAGGTGTCGATAGGCATTTCAGATATAGGTGTCGATAGGCATTTCAGATATAGGTGTCGATAGGCATTTCAGATATAGGTGTCGATAGGCATTTCAGATATAGGTGTCGATAGGCATTTCAGATATAGGTGTCGATAGGCATTTCAGATATAGGTGTCGATAGGCATTTCAGATATAGGTGTCGATAAGCATTTCAGATATAGGTGCCGATAGGCATTTCAGATATAGTTGCCGATTGGCATTTTAAAAATAGGTGCCGATAGGCATTTCAGATATAGAAACCGATAGGCATTTCAAATATAGGTGCCGATAGGCATTTCAGATATGGTTGCCGATAGGCATTTCAAATATAGGTGCTGATAGGCATTTCAGATGTAGTTTCCGATAGGCATTTCAAAAATAGGTGTCGATAGGCATTTCAGATATAGGTGTCGATAAGCATTTCAGATATAGGTGTTGATAGGCATTTCAGATATAGGGGTCGATAGGCATTTCAGATATAGGTGTCGATAGGCATTTCAGATATAGGTGTCGATAGGCATTTCAGATATAGGTGTCGATAGGCATTTCAGATATAGGTGTCGATAGGCATTTCAGATATAGGTGCCGATAGGCATTTCAGATATAGTTGCCGATTGGCATTTTAAAAATAGGTGCCGATAGGCATTTCAGATATAGGAGCCGATAGCCATTTCAAATATAGGTGCCGATAGGCATTCCAGATATGGTTGCCGATAGGCATTTCAAATATAGGTGCTGATAGGCATTTCAGATGTAATTTCCGATAGGCATTTCAAAAATAGGTGTCGATAGGCATTTCAGATATAGGTGTCGATAAGCATTTCAGATATAGGTGTCGATAGGCATTTCAGATATAGGTGCCGATAGGCATTTCAGATATAGAAGCCGATAGGCATTTCAAATATAGGTGCCGATAGGCATTCCAGATATGGTTGCCGATTGGCATTTCAAATATAGGTGCTGATAGGCATTTCAGATGTAGTTTCCGATAGGCATTTCAAAAATAGGTGTCGATAGGCATTTCAGATATAGGTGTCGATAGGCATTTCAGATATAGGTGTCGATAGGCATTTCAGATATAGGTGTCGATAGGCATTTCAGATATAGGTGTCGATAGGCATTTCAGATATAGGTGTCGATAGGCATTTCAGATATAGGTGTCGATAGGCATTTCAGATATAGGTGTCGATAGGCATTTCAGATATAGGTGCCGATAGGTATTTCAGATATAGTTGCCGATTGGCATTTTAAAAATAGGTGCCGATAGGCATTTCAGATATAGAAGCCGATAGGCATTTCAAATATAGGTGCTGATAGGCATTTCAGATGTAGTTTCCGATAGGCATTTCAAAAATAGGTGTCGATAGGCATTTCAGATATAGGTGTCGATAGGCATTTCAGATATAGATGTCGATAGGCATTTCAGATATAGGTGTCGATAGGCATTTCAGATATAGGTGTCGATAGGCATTTCAGATATAGGTGTCGATAGGCATTTCAGATATAGGTGTCGATAGGCATTTCAGATATAGGTGTCGATAGGCATTTCAGATATAGGTGCCGATAGGCATTTCAGATATAGTTGCCGATTGGCATTTTAAAAATAGGTGCCGATAGGCATTTCAGATATAGAAGCCGATAGGCATTTCAAATATAGGTGCCGATAGGCATTCCAGATATGGTTGCCGATAGGCATTTCAAATATAGGTGCTGATAGGAATTTCAGATGTAGTTTCCGATAGGCATTTCTAAAATAGGTGTCGATAGGCATTTCAGATATAGGTGTCGATAGGCATTTCAGATATAGGTGTCGATAGGCATTTCAGATATAGGTGTCGATAGGCATTTCAGATATCGGTGTCGATAGGCATTTCAGATATAGGTGTCGAAAGGCATTTCAGATATAGGTGTCGATAGGCATTTCAGATATAGGTGTCGATAGGCATTTCAGATATAGGTGCCGATAGGCATTTCAGATATAGTTGCCGATTGACATTTTAAAAATAGGTGCCGATAGGCATTTCAGATACAGAAGCCGATAGGCATTTCAAATATAGGTGCCGATAGGCATTCCAGATATGGTTGCCGATAGGCATTTCAAATATAGGTGTTGATAGGCATTTCAGATGTAGTTTCCGATAGGCATTTCAAAAATAGGTGTCGATAGGCATTTCAGATATAGGTGTCGATAGGCATTTCAAATATAGGTGTCGATAGGCATTTCAGATATAGGTGTCGATAGGCATTTCAGATATAGGTGTCGATAGGCATTTCAGATATAGGTGTCGATAGGCATTTCAGATATAGGTGTCGATAGGCATTTCAGATATAGGTGTCGATAGGCATTTCAGATATAGGTGCCGATAGGCATTTCAGATATAGTTGCCGATTGGCATTTTAAAAATAGGTGCCGATAGGCATTTCAGATATAGAAGCTGATAGGCATTTCAAATATAGGTGCCGATAGGCATTCCAGATATGGTTGCCGATAGGCATTTCAAATATAGGTGCTGATAGGCATTTCAGATGTAGTTTCCGATAGGCATTTCAAAAATAGGTGTCGATAGGCATTTCAGATATAGGTGTCGATAGGCATTTCAGATATAGGTGTCGATAGGCATTTCAGATATAGGTGTCGATAGGCATTTCAGATATAGGTGTCGATAGGCATTTCAGATATAGGTGTCGATAGGCATTTCAGATATAGGTGTCGATAGGCATTTCAGATATAGGTGTCGATAGGCATTTCAGATATAGGTGCCGATAGGCATTTCAGATATAGGTGTCGATAGGCATTTCAGATATAGGTGTCGATAGGCATTTCAGATATAGGTGTCGATAGGCATTTCAGATATAGGTGTCTATAGGCATTTCAGATATAGGTGTCGATAGGCATTTCAGATATAGGTGCCGATAGGCATTTCAGATATAGTTGCCGATTGGCATTTTAAAAATAGGTGCCGATAGGCATTTCAGATATAGAAGCCGATAGGCATTTCAAATATAGGTGCCGATAGGCATTCCAGATATGGTTGCCGATAGGCATTTCAAATATAGGTGCTGATAGGCATTTCAGATGTAGTTTCCGATAGGCATTTCAAAAATAGGTGTCGATAGGCATTTCAGATATAGGTGTCGATAGGCATTTCAGATATAGTTGTCGATAGGCATTTCAGATATAGGTGTCGATAGGCATTTCAGATATAGGTGTCGATAGGCATTTCAGATATAGGTGCCGATAGGCATTTCAGATATAGTTGCCGATTGGCATTTTAAAAATAGGTGCCGATAGGCAATTCAGATATAGAAGCCGATAGGCATTTCAAATATAGGTGCCGATAGGCATTCCAGATATGGTTGCCGATAGGCATTTCAAATATAGGTGCTGATAGGCATTTCAGATGTAGTTTCCGATAGGCATTTCAAAAATAGGTGTCGATAGGCATTTCAGATATAGGTGTCGATAGGCATTTCAGATATAGGTGTCGATAGGCATTTCAGATATAGGTGTCGATAGGCATTTCAGATATAGGTGTCGATAGGCATTTCAGATATAGGTGTCGATAGGCATTTCAGATATAGGTGTCGATAGGCATTTCAGATATAGGTGCCGATAGGCATTTCAGATATAGTTGCCGATTGGCATTTTAAAAATAGGTGCCGATAGGCATTTCAGATATAGAAGCCGATAGGCATTTCAAATATAGGTGCCGATAGGCATTCCAGATATGGTTGCCGATAGGCATTTCAAATATAGGTGCTGATAGGCATTTCAGATGTAGTTTCCGATAGGCATTTCAAAAATAGGTGTCGATAGGCATTTCAGATATAGGTGTCGATAGGCATTTCAGATATAGGTGTCGATAGGCATTTCAGATATAGGTGTCGATAGGCATTTCAGATATAGGTGTCGATAGGCATTTCAGATATAGGTGTCGATAGGCATTTCAGATATAGGTGTCGATAGGCATTTCAGATATAGGTGTCGATAGGCATTTCAGATATAGGTGTCGATAGGCATTTCAGATATAGGTGCCGATAGGCATTTCAGATATAGTTGCCGATTGGCATTTTAAAAATAGGTGCCGATAGGCATTTCAGATATAGAAACCGATAGGCATTTCAAATATAGGTGCCGATAGGCATTCCAGATATGGTTGCCGATAGGCATTTCAAATATAGGTGCTGATAGGCATTTCAGATGTAGTTTCCGATAGGCATTTCAAAAATAGGTGTCGATAGGCATTTCAGATATAGGTGTCGATAAGCATTTCAGATATAGGTGTTGATAGGCATTTCAGATATAGGGGTCGATAGGCATTTCAGATATAGGTGTCGATAGGCATTTCAGATATAGGTGTCGATAGGCATTTCAGATATAGGTGTCGATAGGCATTTCAGATATAGGTGTCGATAGGCATTTCAGATATAGGTGCCGATAGGCATTTCAGATATAGTTGCCGATTGGCATTTTAAAAATAGGTGCCGATAGGCATTTAAGATATAGAAGCCGATAGCCATTTCAAATATAGGTGCCGATAGGCAGTCCAGATATGGTTGCCGATAGGCATTTCAAATATAGGTGCTGATAGGCATTTCAGATGTAATTTCCGATAGGCATTTCAAAAATAGGTGTCGATAGGCATTTCAGATATAGGTGTCGATAGGCATTTCAGATATAGGTGTCGATAGGCATTTCAGATATAGGTGCCGATAGGCATTTCAGATATAAATGCCGATTAGCATTTTAAAAATAGGTGCCGATAGGCATTTCAGATATAGAAGCCGATAGGCATTTCAAATATAGGTGCCGATAGGCATTCCAGATATGGTTGCCGATTGGCATTTCAAATATAGGTGCTGATAGGCATTTCAGATGTAGTTTCCGATAGGCATTTCAAAAATAGGTGTCGATAGGCATTTCAGATATAGGTGTCGATAGGCATTTCAGATATAGGTGTCGATAGGCATTTCAGATATAGGTGTCGATAGGCATTTCAGATATAGGTGTCGATAGGCATTTCAGATATAGGTGTCGATAGGCATTTCAGATATAGGTGTCGATAGGCATTTCAGATATAGGTGTCGATAGGCATTTCAGATATAGGTGTCGATAGGCATTTCAGATATAGGTGCCGATAGGCATTTCAGATATAGTTGCCGATTGGCATTTTAAAAATAGGTGCCGATAGGCATTTCAGATATAGAAGCCGATAGGCATTTCAAATATAGGTGCCGATAGGCATTCCAGATATGGTTGCCGATAGGCATTTCAAATATAGGTGCTGATAGGCATTTCAGATGTAGTTTCCGATAGGCATTTCAAAAATAGGTGTCGATAGGCATTTCAGATATAGGTGTCGATAGGCATTTCAGATATAGTTGTCGATAGGCATTTCAGATATAGGTGTCGATAGGCATTTCAGATATAGGTGTCGATAGGCATTTCAGATATAGGTGCCGATAGGCATTTCAGATATAGTTGCCGATTGGCATTTTAAAAATAGGTGCCGATAGGCAATTCAGATATAGAAGCCGATAGGCATTTCAAATATAGGTGCCGATAGGCATTCCAGATATGGTTGCCGATAGGCATTTCAAATATAGGTGCTGATAGGCATTTCAGATGTAGTTTCCGATAGGCATTTCAAAAATAGGTGTCGATAGGCATTTCAGATATAGGTGTCGATAGGCATTTCAGATATAGGTGTCGATAGGCATTTCAGATATAGGTGTCGATAGGCATTTCAGATATAGGTGTCGATAGGCATTTCAGATATAGGTGTCGATAGGCATTTCAGATATAGGTGTCGATAGGCATTTCAGATATAGGTGCCGATAGGCATTTCAGATATAGTTGCCGATTGGCATTTTAAAAATAGGTGCCGATAGGCATTTCAGATATAGAAGCCGATAGGCATTTCAAATATAGGTGCCGATAGGCATTCCAGATATGGTTGCCGATAGGCATTTCAAATATAGGTGCTGATAGGCATTTCAGATGTAGTTTCCGATAGGCATTTCAAAAATAGGTGTCGATAGGCATTTCAGATATAGGTGTCGATAGGCATTTCAGATATAGGTGTCGATAGGCATTTCAGATATAGGTGTCGATAGGCATTTCAGATATAGGTGTCGATAGGCATTTCAGATATAGGTGTCGATAGGCATTTCAGATATAGGTGTCGATAGGCATTTCAGATATAGGTGTCGATAGGCATTTCAGATATAGGTGTCGATAGGCATTTCAGATATAGGTGCCGATAGGCATTTCAGATATAGTTGCCGATTGGCATTTTAAAAATAGGTGCCGATAGGCATTTCAGATATAGAAACCGATAGGCATTTCAAATATAGGTGCCGATAGGCATTCCAGATATGGTTGCCGATAGGCATTTCAAATATAGGTGCTGATAGGCATTTCAGATGTAGTTTCCGATAGGCATTTCAAAAATAGGTGTCGATAGGCATTTCAGATATAGGTGTCGATAAGCATTTCAGATATAGGTGTTGATAGGCATTTCAGATATAGGGGTCGATAGGCATTTCAGATATAGGTGTCGATAGGCATTTCAGATATAGGTGTCGATAGGCATTTCAGATATAGGTGTCGATAGGCATTTCAGATATAGGTGTCGATAGGCATTTCAGATATAGGTGCCGATAGGCATTTCAGATATAGTTGCCGATTGGCATTTTAAAAATAGGTGCCGATAGGCATTTAAGATATAGAAGCCGATAGCCATTTCAAATATAGGTGCCGATAGGCAGTCCAGATATGGTTGCCGATAGGCATTTCAAATATAGGTGCTGATAGGCATTTCAGATGTAATTTCCGATAGGCATTTCAAAAATAGGTGTCGATAGGCATTTCAGATATAGGTGTCGATAGGCATTTCAGATATAGGTGTCGATAGGCATTTCAGATATAGGTGCCGATAGGCATTTCAGATATAAATGCCGATTAGCATTTTAAAAATAGGTGCCGATAGGCATTTCAGATATAGAAGCCGATAGGCATTTCAAATATAGGTGCCGATAGGCATTCCAGATATGGTTGCCGATTGGCATTTCAAATATAGGTGCTGATAGGCATTTCAGATGTAGTTTCCGATAGGCATTTCAAAAATAGGTGTCGATAGGCATTTCAGATATAGGTGTCGATAGGCATTTCAGATATAGGTGTCGATAGGCATTTCAGATATAGGTGTCGATAGGCATTTCAGATATAGGTGTCGATAGGCATTTCAGATATAGGTGTCGATAGGCATTTCAGATATAGGTGTCGATAGGCATTTCAGATATAGGTGTCGATAGGCATTTCAGATATAGGTGCCGATAGGCATTTCAGATATAGTTGCCGATTGGCATTTTAAAAATAGGTGCCGATAGGCATTTCAGATATAGAAGCCGATAGGCATTTCAAATATATCTGCTGATAGGCATTTCAGATGTAGTTTCCGATAGGCATTTCAAAAATAGGTGTCGATAGGCATTTCAGATATAGGTGTCGATAGGCATTTCAGATATAGGTGTCGATAGGCATTTCAGATATAGGTGTCGATAGGCATTTCAGATATAGGTGTCGATAGGCATTTCAGATATAGGTGTCGATAGGCATTTCAGATATAGGTGTCGATAGGCATTTCAGATATAGGTGTCGATAGGCATTTCAGATATAGGTGCCGATAGGCATTTCAGATATAGTTGCCGATTGGCATTTTAAAAATAGGTGCCGATAGGCATTTCAGATATAGACGCCGATAGGCATTTCAAATATAGGTGCCGCTAGGCATTCCAGATATGGTTGCCGATAGGCATTTCAAATATAGGTGCTGATAGGCATTTCAGATGTAGTTTCCGATAGGCATTTCAAAAATAGGTGTCGATAGGCATTTCAGATATAGGTGTCGATAGGCATTTCAGATATAGGTGTAGATAGGCATTTCAGATATAGGGGTCGATAGGCATTTCAGATATAGGTGTCGATAGGCATTTCAGATATAGGTGTCGATAGGCATTTCAGATATAGGTGTCGATAGGCATTTCAGATATAGGTGTCGATAGGCATTTCAGATATAGGTGCCGATAGGCATTTCAGATATAGTTGCCGATTGGCATTTTAAAAATAGGTGCCGATAGGCATTTCAGATATAGAAGCCGATAGGCATTTCAAATATAGGTGCCGATAGGCATTCCAGATATGGTTGCCGATAGGCATTTCAAATATAGGTGCTGATAGGCATTTCAGATGTAATTTCGATAGGCATTTCAAAAATAGGTGTCGATAGGCATTTCAGATATAGGTGTCGATAGGCATTTCAGATATAGGTGTCGATAGGCATTTCAGATATAGGTGCCGATAGGCATTTCAGATATAGTTGCCGATTAGCATTTTAAAAATAGGTGCCGATAGGCATTTCAGATATAGAAGCCGATAGGCATTTCAAATATAGGTGCCGATAGGCATTCCAGATATGGTTGCCGATTGGCATTTCAAATATAGGTGCTGATAGGCATTTCAGATGTAGTTTCCGATAGGCATTTCAAAAATAGGTGTCGATAGGCATTTCAGATATAGGTGTCGATAGGCATTTCAGATATAGGTGTCGATAGGCATTTCAGATATAGGTGTCGATAGGCATTTCAGATATAGGTGTCGATAGGCATTTCAGATATAGGTGTCGATAGGCATTTCAGATATAGGTGTCGATAGGCATTTCAGATATAGGTGCCGATAGGCATTTCAGATATAGTTGCCGATTGGCATTTTAAAAATAGGTACCGATAGGCATTTCAGATATAGAAGCCGATAGGCATTTCAAATATAGGTGCCGATAGGCATTCCAGATATGGTTGCCGATAGGCATTTCAAATATAGGTGCTGATAGGCATTTCAGATGTAGTTTCCGATAGGCATTTCAAAAATAGGTGTCGATAGGCATTTCAGATATAGGTGTCGATAGGCATTTCAGATATAGGTGTCGATAGGCATTTCAGATATAGGTGTCGATAGGCATTTCATATATAGGTGTCGATAGGCATTTCAGATATAGGTGTCGATAGGCATTTCAGATATAGGTGTCGATAGGCATTTCAGATATAGGTGTCGATAGGCATTTTAGATATAGGTGCCGATAGGCATTTCAGATATAGTTGCCGATTGACATTTTAAAAATAGGTGCCGATAGGCATTTCAGATATAGAAGCCGATAGGCATTTCAAATATAGGTGCCGATAGGCATTCCAGATATGGTTGCCGATAGGCATTTCAAATATAGGTGCTGATAGGCATTTCAGATGTAGTTTCCGATAGGCATTTCAAAAATAGGTGTCGATAGGCATTTCAGATATAGGTGTCGATAGGCATTTCAGATATAGGTGTCGATAGGCATTTCAGAAATAGGTGTCGATAGGCATTTCAGATATAGGTGTCGATAGGCATTTCAGATATAGGTGTCGATAGGCATTTCAGATATAGGTGTCGATAGGCATTTCAGATATAGGTGTCGATAGGCATTTCAGATATAGGTGTCGATAGGCATTTCAGATATAGGTGCCGATAGGCATTTTAGATATAGTTGCCGATTGGCATTTTAAAAATAGGTGCCGATAGGCATTTCAGATATAGAAGCCGATAGGCATTTCAAATATAGGTGCCGATAGGCATTCCAGATATGGTTGCCGATAGGCATTTCAAATATAGGTGCTGATAGGCATTTCAGATGTAGTTTCCGATAGGCATTTCAAAAATAGGTGTCGATAGGCATTTCAGATATAGGTGTCGATAGGCATTTCAGATATAGGTGTCGATAGGCATTTCAGATATAGGTGTCGATAGGCATTTCAGATATAGGTGTCGATAGGCATTTCAGATATAGGTGTCAATAGGCATTTCAGATATAGGTGTCGATAGGCATTTCAGATATAGGTGTCGATAGGCATTTCAGATATAGGTGTCGATAGGCATTTCAGATATAGGTGTCGATAGGCATTTCAGATATAGGTGCCGATAGGCATTTCAGATATAGTTGCCAATTGGCATTTTAAAAATAGGTGCCGATAGGCATTTCAGATATAGAAGCCGATAGGCATTTCAAATATAAGTGCCGATAGGCATTCCAGATATGGTTGCCGATAGGCATTTCAAATATAGGTGCTGATAGGCATTTCAGATGTAGTTTCCGATAGGCATTTCAAAAATAGGTGTCGATAGGCATTTCAGATATAGGTGTCGATAGGCATTTCAGATATAGGTGTCGATAGGCATTTCAGATATAGGTGTCGATAGGCATTTCAGATATAGGTGTCGATAGGCATTTCAGATATAGGTGTCGATTGACATTTCAGATATAGGTGTCGATAGGCATTTCAGATATAGGTGTCGATAGGCATTTCAGATATTGGTGTCGATAGGCATTTCAGATATAGGTGCCGATAGGCATTTCAGATATAGTTGCCGATTAGCATTTTAAAAATAGGTGCCGATAGGCATTTCAGATATAGAAGCCGATAGGCATTTCAAATATAGGTGCCGATAGGCATTCCAGATATGGTTGCCGATAGGCATTTCAAATATAGGTGCTGAAAGGCATTTCAGATGTAGTTTCCGATAGGCATTTCAAAAATAGGTGTCGATAGGCATTTCAGATATAGGTGTCGATAGGCATTTCAGATATAGGTGTCTATAGGCATTTCAGATATAGGTGTCGATAGGCATTTCAGATATAGGTGTCGATAGGCATTTCAGATATAGGTGTCGATAGGCATTTCAGATATAGGTGTCGATAGGCATTTCAGATATAGGTGTCGATAGGCATTTCAGATATAGGTGCCGATAGGCATTTCAGATATAGTTGCCAATTGGCATTTTAAAAATAGGTGCCGATAGGCATTTCAGATATAGAAGCCGATAGGCATTTCAAATATAGGTGCCGATAGGCATTCCAGATATGGTTGCCGATAGGCATTTCAAATATAGGTGCTGATAGGCATTTCAGATGTAGTTTCCGATAGGCATTTCGAAAATAGGTGTCGATAGGCATTTCAGATATAGGTGTCGATAGGCATTTCAGATATAGGTGTCGATAGGCATTTCAGATATAGGTGTCGATAGGCATTTCAGATATAGGTGTCGATAGGCATTTCAGATATAGGTGTCGATAGGCATTTCAGATATAGGTGTCGATAGGCATTTCAGATATAGGTGTCGATAGGCATTTCAGATATAGGTGCCGATAGGCATTTCAGATATAGTTGCCGATTGGCATTTTAAAAATAGGTACCGATAGGCATTTCAGATATAGAAGCCGATAGGCATTTCAAATATAGGTGCCGATAGGCATTCCAGATATGGTTGCCGATAGGCATTTCAAATATAGGTGCTGATAGGCATTTCAGATGTAGTTTCCGATAGGCATTTCAAAAATAGGTGTCGATAGGCATTTCAGATATAGGTGTCGATAGGCATTTCAGATATAGGTGTCGATAGGCATTTCAGATATAGGTGTCGATAGGCATTTCAGATACAGGTGTCGATAGGCATTTCAGATATAGGTGTCGATAGGCATTTCAGATATAGGTGCCGATAGGCATTTCAGATATAGTTGCCGATTGGCATTTTAAAAATAGGTGCCGATAGGCATTTCAGATATAGAAGCCGATAGGCATTTCAAATATAGGTGCCGATAGGCATTCCAGATATGGTTGCCGATAGGCATTTCAAATATAGGTGCTGATAGGCATTTCAGATGTAGTTTCCGATAGGCATTTCAAAAATAGGTGTCGATAGGCATTTCAGATATAGGTGTCGATAGGCATTTCAGATATAGGTGTCGATAGGCATTTCAGATATAGGTGTCGATAGGCATTTCAGATATCGGTGTCGATAGGCATTTCAGATATAGGTGTCGAAAAGCATTTCAGATATAGGCGTCGATAGGCATTTCAGATATAGGTGTCGATAGGCATTTCAGATATAGGTGCCGATAGGCATTTCAGATATAGTTGCCGATTGGCATTTTAAAAATAGGTGCCGATAGGCATTTCAGATATAGAAGCCGATAGGCATTTCAAATATAGGCGCCGATAGGCATTCCAGATATGGTTGCCGATAGGCATTTCAAATATAGGTGCTAATAGGCATTTCAGATGTAGTTTCCGATAGGCATTTCAAAAATAGGTGTCGATAGGCATTTCAGATATAGGTGTCGATAGGCATTTCAGATATAGGTGTCGATAGGCATTTCAGATATAGGTGTCGATAGGCATTTCAGATATAGGTGTCGATAGGCATTTCAGATATAGGTGTCGATAGGCATTTCAGATATCGGTGTCGATAGGCATTTCAGATATAGGTGCCGATAGTCATTTCAGATATAGTTGCCGATTGGCATTTTAAAAATAGGTGCCGATAGGCATTTCAGATATAGAAGCCGATAGGCATTTCAAATATAGGTGCCGATAGGCATTCCAGATATGGTTGCCGATAGGCATTTCAAATATAGGTGCTGATAGGCATTTCAGATGTAGTTTCCGATAGGCATTTCAAAAATAGGTGTCGATAGGCATTTCAGATATAGGTGTCGATAGGCATTTCAGATATAGGTGTCGATAGGCATTTCAGATATAGGTGTCGATAGGCATTTCAGATATAAGTGTCGATAGGCATTTCAGATATAGGTGTCGATAGGCATTTCAGATATAAGTGTCGATAGGCATTTCAGATATAGGTGTCGATAGGCATTTCAGATATAGGTGTCGATAGGCATTTCAGATATAGGTGTCGATAGGCATTTCAGATATAGGTGTCGATAGGCATTTCAGATATAGGTGCCGATAGGCATTTCAGATATAATTGCCGATTGGCATTTTAAAAATAGGTGCCGATAGGCATTTCAGATATAGGAGCCGATAGGCATTTCAAATATAG
>JAVRKA010001230.1:0-19896 GCA_034508555.1 Venustoraphidia nigricollis
GGCATTTCAAATATAGGTGCTGATAGGCATTTCAGATGTAGTTTCCGATAGGCATTTAAAAAATTGGTGCCGATAGGCATTTCAGATATAGGTGCCGTAGGCATATCAGATATAGTTGCCGATAGGCATTGAAAATATAGGTGCCAGTAGGCATTTCAAATATAGGTGTCGATAGGCATTTCAGATATGAATGCCGAAAGGCATTTCAGGTATAGTTGCCGATTGGCATTTTAAAAATAGGTGCCGATAGGCATTTCAGATATAGAAGCCAATAGGCATTTCAAATATAGGTGCCGATAGGCATTCCATTTATAGTTGCCGATAGGCATTTCAAATATAGGTGCTGATAGGCATTTCAGATGTAGTTGCCGATAGGCATTTCAAATATAGGTGCCGATAGGCATTCCAGATATGATTGCCGATAGGCATTTCAAATATAGGTGCTGATAGGCATTTCAGATGTAGTTTCCGATAGGCATTTCAAAAATAGGTGCCGATAGGCATTTCAGATATAGGTGCCGATAGGCATTTCAGATATAGTTGCCGATTGGCATTTTAAAAATAGGTGCCGATAGGCATTTCAGATATAGAAGCCGATAGGCATTTTAAATATAGGTGTCGATAGGCATTCCAGATATGATTGCCGATAGGCATTTCAAATATAGGTGCTGATAGGCATTTCAGATGTAGTTTCCGATAGGCATTTAAAAAATTGGTGCCGATAGGCATTTCAGATATAGGTGCCGATAGGCATTTCAGATATAGTTGCCGATTGGCATTTTAAAAATAGGTGCCGATAGGCATTTCAGGTATAGAAGCCGATAGGTATTTCAAATATAGGTGTCGATAGGCATTTCAGATATAGTTGCCGATAGGCATTTCAAATATAGGTGCTGATAGGCATTTCAAATGTAGTTTCCGATAGGCATTTCAAAAATAGGTGCCGATAGGCATTTCAGATATAGGTGCCGATAGGCATATCAGATATAGTTGCCGATTGGCATTTTAAAAATAGGTGCCGATAGGCATTTCAGATATAGAAGCCGATAGGCATTTCAAATATAGGTGCCGATAGGCATTCCAGATATGGTTGCCGATAGGCATTTCAAATATAGGTGCTGATAAGCATTTCAGATGTAGTTTACGATAGGCATTTCAAAAATAGGTGCCGATAGGCATTTCAGATATAGGTGCCGATAGGCATTTTAGATATAGTTGCCAATTGGCATTTTAAAAATAGGTGCCGATAGGCATTTCAGATATAGAAGCCGATAGGCATTTCAAATATAGGTGCCGATAGGCATTCCAGATATGGTTGCCGATAGGCATTTCAAATATAGGTGCTTATAGGCATTTAAGATGTAGTTTCCGATAGGCATTTAAAAAATTGATGCCGATAGGCATTTAAAAAATTGATGCCGATAGGCATTTCAGATATAGGTGCCGATAGGCATTTCAGATATAGTTGCCGATTGGCATTTTAAAAACAGGTGCCGATAGGCATTTCAGATATAGAAGCCGATAGGCATTTTAAATATAGGTGCCGATAGGCATTCCAGATATGGTTGCCGATAGGCATTTCAAATATAAGTGCTGATAGGCATTTCAGATGTAGTTTCCGATAAAAATTTCAAAAATAGGTACCGACAGGCATTTCAGATATAGGTGCCGATAGTCATTTCAGATATAGTTGCCAATTGGCATTTTAAAAATAGGTGTCGATAGGCATTTCAGATATAGAAGCCGATAGGCATTTTAAATATAGGTGCCGATAGGCATTACAGATATGGTTGCCGATAGGCATTTCAAATATTGGTGCTGATAGGCATTTCAGATGTAGTTTCCGATAGGCATTTCAAAAATAGGTACCGATAGGCATTTCAGATATAGGTGCCGATAGGCATTTCAGATATAGTTGCCGATTGGCATTTTAAAAATAGGTGCCGATAGGCATTTCAGATATAGAAGCCGATAGGCATTTCAAATATAGGTGCCGATAGGCATTCCAGATATGGTTGCCGATAGGCATTTCAAATATAGGTGCTGATAAGCATTTCAGATGTAGTTTACGATAGGCATTTCAAAAATAGGTGCCGATAAGCATTTCAGATATAGGTGCCGATAGGCATTTCAGATATAGTTGCCGATAGGCATTTTAAAAATAGGTGCAGATAGGCATTTCAGATATAGAAGCCGATAGGTATTTCAAATATAGGTGTCGATAGGCAATTCAGATATGGTTGCCGATAGGCATTTCAAATATAGGTGCTGATAGGCATTTCAAATGTAGTTTCCGATAGGCATTTCAAAAATAGGTGCCGATAGGCATTTCAGATATAGGTGCCGATAGGCATTTCAGATATAGTTGCCGATTGGCATTTTAAAAATAGGTGCCGATAGGCATTTCAGATATAGAAGCCGATAGGCATTTCAAATATAGGTGCCGATAGGCATTCCAGATATGGTTGCCGATAGGCATTTCAAATATAGGTGCTGATAAGCATTTCAGATGTAGTTTACGATAGGCATTTCAAAAATAGGTGCCGATAGGCATTTCAGATATAGTTGCCAATTGGCATTTTAAAAATAGGTGCCGATAGGAATTTCAGATATAGAAGCCGATAGGCATTTCAAATATAGGTGCCGATAGACATTCCAGATATGGTTGCCGATAGGCATTTCAAATATAGGTGCTTATAGGCAGTTTAGATGTAGTTTCCGATAGGCATTTCAAAAATTGATGCCGATAGGCATTTCAGATATAGGTGCCGATAGGCATTTCAGATATAGTTGCCGATTGGCATTTTAAAAACAGTTGCCGATAGGCATTTCAGATATAGAGGCCGATAGGTATTTCAAATATAGGTGTCGATAGGCATTTCAGATATGGTTGCCGATAGGCATTTCAAATATAGGGGCAGATAGGCATTTCAGATGTAGTTTCCGAAAGGCATTTCAAAAATAGGTGCCGATAGGCATTTCAGATATAGGTGCCGATAGGCATTTCAGATATAGGTGCCGATAGGCATTTAAGATATAGGTGCCGATAGGCATTCCAGATATAGTTGCCGATAGGCATTTCAAATATAGGTGCTGATAGGCATTTTTGATGTAGTTACCGATAGGCATTTCAAAAATTGATGCCGATAGGTATTTAAGATATAGGTGCCGATAGGCATTTCAGATATAGTTGCCGATTGGCATTTTAAAAATAGGTGCCGATAGGCATTTTAGATATAGAAGCCGATAGGTATTTCAAATATAGGTGTCGATAGGCATTTCAGATATGGTTGCCGATAGGCATTTTAAATATAGGTGCTGATAGGCATTTCAGATGTAGTTTCCGATAGGCAAATAAAAAAATAGGTGCCGATAGGCATTTCAGATATAGGTGCCGATAGGCATTTCAGATATAGTTGCCGATTGGCATTTTAAAAATAGGTGCCGATAGGCATTTTAGATGTAGTTTCCGATAGGCATTTCAAAAATAGGTGCCGATAGGCATTTCAGATATAGGTGCCGATAGGCATATCAGATATAGTTGCCGATTGGCATTTTAAAAATAGGTGCCGATAGGCATTTCAGATATAGAAGCCGATAGGCATTTCAAATATAGGTGCTGATAAGCATTTCAGATGTAGTTTACGATAGGCATTTCAAAAATAGGTGCCGATAGGCATTTCAGATATAGGTGCCGATAGGCATTTCAAATATAGGTGTCGATAGGCATTTCAGATATAGGTGCCGATAGGCATTTCAGATATAGTTGCCGATTGGCATTTTAAAAATAGGTGCCGATAGGCATTTCAGATATAGAAGCCGATAGGCATTTCAAATATAGGTGCTGATAAGCATTTCAGATGTAGTTTACGATAGGCATTTCAAAAATAGGTGCCGATAGGCATTTCAGATATAGGTGCCGATAGGCATTTCAGATATAGTTGCCAATTGGCATTTTAAAAATAGGTGCCGATAGGCATTTCAGATATAGAAGCCGATAGGCATTTCAAATATAGGTGCCGATAGGCATTCCAGATATGGTTGCCGATAGGCATTTCAAATATAGGTGCTTATAGGCAGTTTAGATGTAGTTTCCGATAGGCATTTCAAAAATTGATGCCGATAGGCATTTCAGATATAGGTGCCGATAGGCATATTAGATATAGTTGCCGATTGGCATTTTAAAAACAGGTGCCGATAGGCTTTTCAGATATAGAGGCCGATAGGTATTTCAAATATAGGTGTCGATAGGCATTTCAGATATGGTTGCCGATAGGCATTTCAAATATAGGAGCAGATAGGCATTTCAGATGTAGTTTCCGAAAGGCATTTCAAAAATAGGTGCCAATAGGCATTTCAGATATAGGTGCCGATTGGCAATTTAAAAATGGGTGCCGATAGGCATTTCAGATATAGAAGCCGATAGGCATTTCAAATATAGGTGCCGATAGACATTCCAGATATGGTTGCCGATAGGCATTTCAAATATAGGAGCTGATAGGCATTTCAGATGTAGTTTTCGATAGGCATTTCAAAAATAGGTGCCGATAGGCATTTCAGATATAGAAGCCGATAGGCATTTCAAATATAGGTGCCGATAGGCATTCCAGATATAGTTGCCGATAGGCATTTCAAATATAGGTGCTGATAGGCATTTCAGACCTAGTTTCCGATAGGCATTTCAAAAATTGGTGCCGATAGGCATTTCAGATATAGGTGCCGATAGGCATTTCAGATATAGGAGCCGATAGGCATTTCAGAGATGGTTGCCGATTGGCAATTTAAAAATAGGTGCCGATAGGCATTTCAAATATAGAAGCCGATAGGTATTTCAAATATAGGTGTCGATAGGCATTTCAGATATGGTTGCCGATAGGCATTTCAAATATTGGTGCTGATAGGCATTTCAGATGTAGTTTTCGATAGGCATTTCAAAAATAGGTGCCGATAGGCATTTCAGATATAGGTGCCGATAGGCATTACAGATATAGTTGCCGATTGGCATTTTAAAAATAGGTGCCGATAGGCATTTCAGATATAGAAGCCGATAGGCATTTCAAATATAGGTGCCGATAGACATTCCAGATATGGTTGCTGATAGGCATTTCAAATATAGGTGCTGATAGGCATTTCAGATGTAGTTTCCGTTGCGCATTTCAAAAATAGGTGCCGATAGGCATTTCAGATATAGGTGCCGATAGGCATTTCAGATATAGGTGCCGATAGGCATTTCAGATATAGTTGACGATTGGCATTTTAAAAATAGGTGTCGATAGGCATTTCAGATATAGAAGCTGATAGGCATTTCAAATATAGGTGCCGATAGGCATTCCAAATATTGTTGCCGATAGGCATTTTAAATATAGGCGCTGATAGGCATTCCATATGTAGTTTCCGATAGGCATTTCAAAAATTGGTGCCGATAGGCACTTCAGATATAGGTGCCGATAGGCATTTCAGATATAGAAGCCGATAGGTATTTAAAATATAAGTGCCGATAGGCATTTCAAATATAGAAGTTGATAGGCATTTAAAATATAGGTGTCGATAGGCATTCCAGATATGGTTGCCGATAGGCATTTCAAATATAGGTGCTGATAGGCATTTCAGATGTAGTTTCCGATAGGCATTTCAAAAATTGGTGCCGATAGGCATTTCAGATATAGGTGCCGATAGGCATTTCAGATATAGTTGCTGATTGGCATTTTAAAAATTGGTGCCGATAGGCATTTCAGATATAGAAGCCGATAGGTATTTCAAATATAGGTGTCGATAGGCATTTCAGATATGGTTGCCGATAGGCATTTCAAATATAGGTGCTGATAGGCATTTCAGATGTAGTTTCCGTTGCGCATTTCAAAAATAGGTGCCGATAGGCATTTCAGATATAGGTGCCGATAGGCATTTCAGATATAGTTGCCAATGGGCATTTTAAAAATAAGTGCCGATAAGCATTTCAGATATAGAAGCCGATAGGCATTTCAAATATAGGTGGCGATAGGCATTCCAGATATGGTTGCCGATAGGCATTTCAAATATAGGTGCTGATAGGCATTTTAGATGTAGTTTCCGATAGGCATTTCAAAAATTGATGCCGATAGGCATTTAAGATATAGGTGCCGATAGGCATTTCAGATATAGTTGCCGATTGACATTTTAAAAATAGGTGCCGATAGGCATTTCAGATATAGAAGCCGATAGGTATTTCAAATATAGGTGTCGATAGGCATTTCAGATATGGTTGCCGATAGGCATTTCAAATATAGGTGCTGATAGGCATTTCAGATGTAGTTTCCGATAGGCAAATAAAAAAATAGGTGCCGATAGGCATTTCAGATATAGGTGCCGATAGGCATTTCAGATATAGTTGCCGATTGGCATTTTAAAAATAGGTGCCGATAGGCATTTTAGATGTAGTTTCCGATAGGCATTTCAAAAATAGGTGCCGATAGGCATTTCAGATATAGGTGCCGATAGGCATATCAGATATAGTTGCCGATAGGCATTTAAAATATAGGTGCCGATAGGCATTTCAAATATAGGTGTCGATAGGCATTTCAGATATAGGTGCCGATAGGCATTTCTGATGTGGTTGCCGATAGGCATTTCAAATATAGGTGCTGATAGGCATTTCAGATGTAGTTTCCGATAGGCATTTCAAAAATAGGTGTCGATAGGCATTTCAGATATAGGTGCTGATAGGCATTTCAGATATAGTTGCCGATTGGCATTTTAAAAATAGGTGCCGATAGGCATTTCAGATATAGAAGCCGATAGGCATTTCAAATATAGGTGCCGATAGGCATTCCAGATATGGTTGCCGATAGGCATTTCAAATATAGGTGCTGATAGGCATTTCAGATGTAGTTTCCGATAGGCATTTCAAAAATAGGTGCCGATAGGCATTTCAGATATAGGTGCCGATAGGCATTTCAGACATGGTTGCCGATTGGCATTTTAAAAATAGGTGCCGATAGGCATTTCAGATATAGAAGCCGGTAGGCATTTCAAATATAGGTGCCGATAGGCATTCCAGATATGGTTGCCGATAGGCATTTCAAATATAGTTGCTGATAGGCATTTCAGATGTAGTTTCCGATAGGCATTTCAAAAATAGGTGCCGATAGGCATTTCAGATATAGGTGCCGATAGGCATTTCAGATATAGTTGCCGATTGGCATTTTAAAAATAGGTGCCGATAGGCATTTCAGATATAGAAGCCGATAGGCATTTTAAATATAGGTGCCGATAGGCATTCCAGATATGGTTGCCGATAGGCATTTCAAATATAGGTGCTGATAGGCATTTCAGATGTAGTTTCCGATAGGCATTAAAAAAATTGGTGCCGATAGGCATTTCAGATATAGGTGCCGATAGGCATTTCAGATATAGTTGCCGATTGGCATTTTAAAAATAGGTGCCGATAGGCTTTTCAGATATAGAAGCCGATAGGTATTTCAAATATAGGTGTCGATAGGCAATCCAGATATGGTTGCCGATAGGCATTTCAAATATAGGTGCTGATAGGCATTTCAAATGTAGTTTCCGATAGGCATTTCAAAAATAGGTGCCGATAGGCATTTCAGATATAGGTGCCGATAGGCATTTCAGATATAGTTGCCGATTGGCATTTTAAAAATAGGTGCCGATAGGCATTTCAGATATAGAAGCCGACAGGCATTTCAAATATAGGTGCCGATAGGCATTCCAGATATGGTTGCCGATAGGCATTTCAAATATAGGTGCTGATAAGCATTTCAGATGTAGTTTACGATAGGCATTTCAAAAATAGGTGCCGATAGGCATTTCAGATATAGGTGCCGATAGGCATTTCAGATATAGTTGCCAATTGGCATTTTAAAAATAGGTGCCGATTGGCATTTCAGATATAGAAGCCGATAGCCATTTCAAATATAGGTGCCGATAGGCATTCCAGATATGGTTGCCGATAGGCATTTGAAATATAGGTGCTTATAGGCAGTTTAGATGTAGTTTCCGATAGGCATTTCAAAAATTGATGCCGATAGGCATTTCAGATATAGGTGCCGATAGGCATTTCAGATATAGTTGCCGATTGGCATTTTAAAAACAGGTGCCGATAGGCATTTCAGATATAGAGGCCGATAGGTATTTCAAATATAGGTGTCGATAGGCATTTCAGATATGGTTGCCGATAGGCATTTCAAATATAGGAGCAGATAGGCATTTCAGATGTAGTTTCCGAAAGGCATTTCAAAAATAGGTGCCGATAGGCATTTCAGATATAGGTGCCGATAGGCATTTCAGATATAGGTGCCGATAGGCATTTCAGATATAGGTGCCGATAGGCATTCCAGATATGGTTGCCGATAGGCATTTCAAATATAGGTGCTGATAGGCATTTTAGATGTAGTTTCCAATAGGCATTTCAAAAATTGATGCCGATAGGCATTTAAAATATAGGTGCCGATAGGCATTTCAGATATAGTTGCCGATTGGCATTTTAAAAATAGGTGCCGATAGGCATTTCAGATATAGAAGCCGATAGGTATTTCAAATATAGGTGTCGATAGGCATTTCAGATATGGTTGCCGATAGGCATTTTAAACATAGGTGCTGATAGGCATTTCAGATGTAGTTTCCGATAGGCAAATAAAAAAATAGGTGCCGATAGGCATTTCAGATATAGGTGCCGATAGGCATATCAGATATAGTTGCCGATAGGCATTTAAAATATAGGTGCCGATAGGCATTTCAAATATAGGTGTCGATAGGCATTTCAGATATGAATGCCGAAAGGCATTTCAGATATAGGTGCCGATAGGCATTTCTGATGTGGTTGCCGATAGGCATTTCAAATATAAGGGCTGATAGGCATTTCAGATGTAGTTTCCGATAGGCATTTCAAAAATAGGTGCCGATAGGCATTTCAGATATAGGTGCCGATAGGCATTTCAGATATAGTTGCCGATTGGCATTTTAAAAATAGGTGCCGATAGGCATTTCAGACATAGAAGCCGATAGGCATTTTAAATGTAGGTGCCGATAGGCATTCCAGATATGGTTGCCGATAAGCATTTCAAATATAGGTGCTGATAGGCATTTCAGATGTAGTTTCCGATAGGCATTTAAAAAATTGGTGCCGATAGGCATTTCAGATATAGGTGCCGATCGGCATTTCAGATATAGTTGCCGATTGGCATTTTAAAAATAGGTGCCGATAGGCATTTCAGATATAGAAGCCGATAGGTATTTCAAATATAGGTGTCGATAGGCAATTCAGATATGGTTGCCGATAGGCATTTCAAATATAGGTGCTGATAGGCATTTCAAATGTAGTTTTCGATAGGCATTTCAAAAATAGGTGCCGATAGGCATTTCAGATATAGGTGCCGATAGGCATTTCAGATATAGTTGCCGATTGGCATTTTAAAAATAGGTGCCGATAGGCATTTCAGATATAGAAGCCGATAGGCATTTCAAATATAGGTGCCGATAGGCATTCCAGATATGGTTGCCGATAGGCATTTCAAATATAGGTGCTGATAAGCATTTCAGATGTAGTTTACGATAGGCATTTCAAAAATAGGTGCCGATAAACATTTCAGATATAGGTGCCGATAGGCATTTCAGATATAGTTGCCAATTGGCATTTTAAAAATAGGTGCCGATAGGCATTTCAGATATAGAAGCCGATAGGCATTTCAAATATCGGTGCCGATAGGCATTCCAGATATGGATGCCGATAGGCATTTCAAATATAGGTGCTTATAGGCAGTTTAGATGTAGTTTCCGATAGGCATTTCAAAAATTGATGCCGATAGGCATTTCAGATATAGGTGCCGATAGGCATTTCAGATATAGTTGCCGATTGGCATTTTAAAAACAGGTGCCGATAGGCTTTTCAGATATAGAGGCCGATAGGTATTTCAAATATAGGTGTCGATAGATATTTCAGATATGGTTGCTGATAGGCATTTCAAATATAGGAGCAGATAGGCATTTCAGATGTAGTTTCCGAAAGGCATTTCAAAAATAGGTGCCGATAGGCATTTCAGATATAGGTGCCGATAGGCATTTCAGATATAGGTGCCGATAGGCATTTCAGATATAGTTGCGGATTGGCATTTTAAAAATAGGTGCCGATAAGCATTTCAGATATAGAAGCCGATAGGCATTTTAAATATAGGTGCCGATAGGCATTCCAGATATGGTTGCCGATAGGCATTTCAAATATAAGTGCTGATAGGCATTTCAGATGTAGTTTCCGATAGGCATTTCAAAAATAGGTACCGATAGGCATTTCAGATATAGGTGTCGATAGGCATTTCAGATATAGTTGCGGATTGGCATTTTAAAAATAGGTGTCGATAGGCATTTCAGATATTGTTGCCGATTGGCATTTTAAAAATGGGTGCCGATAGGCATTTCAGATATAGAAGCCGATAGGCATTTCAAATATAGGTGCCGATAGACATTCCAGATATGGTTGCCGATAGGCATTTCAAATATAGGTGCTGATAGGCATTTCAGATGTAGCTTCCGATAGGCATTTCAAAAATAGGTGCCGATAGGCATTTCAGATATAGGTGCCGATAGGCATTTCAGATATTGTTGCCAATTGGCATTTTGTAAAATAGGTGCCGATAGGCGTTTCAGATAGAGTAGCCGACAGGCATTTCAAATATAGGTGCCGATAGGCATTCCAGATATGGTTGCCGATAGGCATTTCAAATTTAGGTTCTGATAGGCATTTTTAATGTAGTTTCCGATAGGCATTTCAAAAATTGATGCCGATAGGCATGTCAGATATAGGTGCCGATAGGCATTTCAGATACAGTTGCCGATTGGCATTTTAAAAACACGTGCTGATAGGTATTTCAGATATAGAGGCCGATAGGTATTTCAAATATAGGTGGCGATAGGCATTTCAGATATGGTTGCCGATAGGCATTTCAAATATAGGAGCAGATAGGCATTTCAGATGTAGTTTCCGAAAGGCATTTTAAAAATAGGTGCCGATAGGCATTTCAGATATATGTGCCGGTAGGCATTTCGGATATAGTTGCCGATTGGCATTTTAAAAATAGGTGCCGATAGGCATTTCAGATATAGAAGCCGATAGGCATTTCAAATATAGGTGCTGATAGGCATTCTAGATATGGTTGCCGATAGGCATTTCAAATATAGGTGCTGATAGGCATTTCAAATGTAGTTTCCGATGGGCATTTCAAAAATAGGTGCCGATAGGCATTTCAGATATATATGTGCCGATAGGCATTTCAGATATAGTTGCCGATTGGCATTTTAAAAATAGGTGCCGATAGGCATTTCAGATATAGAAGCCGATAGGCATTTCAAATATAGGTGCCGATAGGCATTCCAGATATGGTTGCCGATAGGCATTTCAGATATAGGTGCCGATAGGCATTTCAGATATTGTTGCCAATTGGCATTTTATAAAATAGGTGCCGATAGGCATTTCAGATAGAGAAGCCGACAGGCATTTCAAATATAGGTGCCGATAGGCATTCCAGATATGGTTGCCGATAGGCATTTCAAATATAGGTTCTGATAGGCATTTTTATTGTAGTTTCCGATAGGCATTTCAAAAATTGATGCCGATAGGCATGTCAGATATAGGTGCCGATAGGCATTTCAGATACAGTTGCCGATTGGCATTTTAAAAACACGTGCCGATAGGTATTTCAGATATAGAGGCCGATAGGTATTTCAAATATAGGTGGCGATAGGCATTTCAGATATGGTTGCCGATAGGCATTTCAAATATAGGAGCAGATAGGCATTTCAGATGTAGTTTCCGAAAGGCATTTCAAAAATAGGTGCCGATAGGCATTTCAGATATAGGTGCCGGTAGGCATTTCGGATATAGTTGCCGATTGGCATTTTAAAAATAGGTGCCGATAGGCATTTCAGATATAGAAGCCGATAGGCATTTCAAATATAGGTGCCGATAGTCATTCCAGATATGGTTGCCGATAGGCATTTCAGATATAGAAGCCGATAGGCATTTTAAATATAGGTGACGATAGGCATTCCAGATATGGTTGCCGATAGGCATTTCAAATAATAGTGCTGATAAGCATTTCAGATGTAGTTTACGATAGGCATTTCAAAAATAGGTGCCGATAGGCATTTCAGATATAGGTGCCGATAGGCATTTCAAATATAGGAGCAGATAGGCATTTCAGATGTAGTTTCCGAAAGGCATTTCAAAAATAGGTGCCGGTAGGCATTTCAGATATAGGTGCCGATAGGCATTTTAAATATAGGTGCCGATAGGCATTCCAGATATGGTTGCCGATAGGCATTTCAAATATAGGTGCTTATAGGCAGCTTAGATGTAGTTTCCGATAGGCATTTCAAAAATTGATGCCGATAGGCATATCAGATATAGGTGCGATAGGCATTTCAGATATAGTTGCCGATTGGCATTTTAAAAACAGGTGCCGATAGGCTTTTCAGATATAGAGGCCGATAGGTATTTCAAATATAGGTGTCGATAGGCATTTCAGATATGGTTGCCGATAGGCATTTCAAATATAGGAGCAGATAGGCATTTCAGATGTAGTTTCCGAAAGGCATTTCAAAAATAGGTGCCGATAGGCATTTCAGATATAGGTGCCGATGGGCATTTCAGATATAGGTGCCGACAGGCATTTCAGATATAGTTGCGGATTGGCATTTTAAAAATAGGTGCCGATAGGCATTTCAGATATAGAAGCCGATAGGCATTTTAAATATAGGTGCCGATAGGCATTCCAGATATGGTTGCCGATAGGCATTTCAAATAATAGTGCTGATAGGCATTTCAGATGTAGTTTCCGATAGGCATTTCAAAAATAGGTACCGATAGGCATTTTAGATATAGGTGCCGATAGTCATTTCATAATAGTTGCCAATTGGCATTTTAAAAATAGGTGTCGATAGGCATTTCAGATATTGTTGCCGATTGGCATTTTAAAAATGGGTGCCGATTGGCATTTCAGATATAGAAGCCGATAGGCATTTCAAATATAGGTGCCGATAGACATTCCAGATATGGTTGCCGATAGGCATTTCAAATATAGGTGCTGATAGGCATTTCAGATGTAGTTTTCGATAGGCATTTCAAAAATAGGTGCCGATAGGCATTTCAGATATAGAAGCCGATAGGCATTTCAAATATAGGTGCCGATAGGCATTCCAGATATAGTTGCCGATAGGCATTTCAAATATAGGTGCTGATAGGCATTTTAGACCTAGTTTCCGATCGGCATTTCAAATATAGGTGCCGATAGGCATTCCAGATATGGTTGCCGATAGGCATTTCAAATATAGGTGCTGATAAGCATTTCAGATGTAGTTAACGATAGGCATTTCAAAAATAGGTGCCGATAGGCATTTCAGATATAGGTGCCGATAGGCATTTCAAATATAGGAGCAGATAGGCATTTCAGATGTAGTTTCCGAAAGGCATTTCAAAAATAGGTGCCGATAGGCATTTCAGATATAGGTGCCGATAGGCATTCCAGATATGGTTGCCGATAGGCGTTTCAAATATAGGTGCTTATAGGCAGTTTAGATGTAGTTTCCGATAGGCATTTCAAAAATTGATGCCGATAGGCATATCAGATATAGGTGCCGATAGGCATTTCAGATATAGTTGCCGATTGGCATTTTAAAAACAGGTGCCGATAGGCTTTTCAGATATAGAGGACGATAGGTATTTCAAATATAGGTGTCGATAGGCATTTCAGATATGGTTGCCGATAGGCATTTCAAATATAGGAGCAGATAGGCATTTCAGATGTAGTTTCCGAAAGGCATTTCAAAAATAAGTGCCGATAGGCATTTCAGATATAGGTGCCGATGGGCATTTCAGATATAGGTGCCGATAGGCATTTCAGATATAGTTGCGGATTGGCATTTTAAAAATAGGTGCCGATAGGCATTTCAGATATAGAAGCCGATAGGCATTTCAAATATAGGTGCCGATAGGCATTCCAGATATAGTTGCCGATAGGCATTTCAAATATAGGTGCTGATAGGCATTTCAGACCTAGTTTCCGATAGGCATTTCAAATATAGGTGCCGATAGGCATTCCAGATATAGTTGCCGATAGGCATTTCAAATATAGGTGCCGATAGGCATTTCAGATATAGGAGCCGATAGGCATTTCTGATATGGTTGCCGATTGGCATTTTAAAAATAGGTGCCGATAGGCATTTCAAATATAGAAGCCGATAGGTATTTCAAATATAGGTGTCGATAGGCATTTCAGATATGGTTGCCGATAGGCATTTCAAATATTGGTGCTGATAGGCATTTCAGATGTAGTTTTCGATAGGCATTTCAAAAATAGGTGCCGATAGGCATTTCAGATATAGGTGCCGATAGGCATTACAGATATAGTTGCCGATTGGCATTTTAAAAATAGGTGCCGATAGGCATTTCAGATATAGAAGCCGATAGGCATTTCAAATATAGGTGCCGATAGACATTCCAGATATGGTTGCCGATAGGCATTTTAAATATAGGTGCTGATAGGCATTTCAGATGTAGTTTCCGTTGCGTATTTCAAAAATAGGTGCAGATAGGCATTTCAGATATAAGTGCCGATAGGCATTTCAGATATAGTTGACGATTGGCATTTTAAAAATAGGTGTCGATAGGCATTTCAGATATAGAAGCCGATAGGCATTTCAAATATAGGTGCCAATAGGCATTCCAAATATGGTTGCCGATAGGCATTTTAAATATAGGTGCTGATAGGCATTCCATATGTAGTTTCCAATAGGCATTTCAAAAATTGGTGCCGATAGGCACTTCAGATATAGGTGCCGATAGGCATTTCAGATATAGAAGCCGATAGGTATTTAAAATATAGGTGCCGATAGGCATTCCAGATATGGTTGCCGATAGGCATTTCAAATATAGGTGCTGATAGGCATTTCAGATGTAGTTTCCGATAGGCATTTCAAAAATTGATGCCGATAGGCATTTCAGATATAGGTGCCGATAGGCATTTCAGATATAGTTGCCGATTGGCATTTTGAAAATAGGTGCCGATAGGCATTTCAGATATAGAAGCCGATAGGTATTTCAAATATAAGTGTCGATAGGCATTTCAGATATGGTTGCCGATAGGCATTTCAAATATAGGTGCTGATAGGCATTTCAGATGTAGTTTCCTTTGCGCATTTCAAAAATAGGTGCCGATAGGCATTTAAGATATAGGTGCCGATAGGCATTTCAGATATAGTTGACGATTGGCATATTAAAAATAGGTGTCGATAGGCATTTCAGATATAGAAGCCGATAGGCATTTCAAATATAGGTGCCGATAGGCATTCCAAATATGGTTGCCGATAGGCATTTTAAATATAGGTGCTGATAGGCATTCCATATGTAGTTTCCGATAGGCATTTCAAAAATAGGTGTCGATAGGCATTTCAGATATATGTGTCGATAGGCATTTCAGATATAGGTGTCGATAGGCATTTCAGATATAGGTGTCGATAGGCATTTCAGATATAGGTGTCGATAGGCATTTCAGATAGAGGTGTCGATAGGCATTTCAGATATAGGTGTCGATAGGCATTTCAGATATAGGTGTCGATAGGCATTTCAGATATAGGTGTCGATAGGCATTTCAGATATAGGTGCCGATAGGCATTTCAGATATTGTTGCCAATTGGCATTTTGTAAAATAGGTGCCGATAGGCATTTCAGATATAGAAGCCGATAGGCATTTCAAATATAGGTGCCGATAGGCATTCCAGATATGGTTGCCGATAGGCATTTCAAATATAGGTGCTGATAGGCATTTCAGATGTAGTTTCCGATAGGCATTTCAAAAATAGGTGTCGATAGGCATTTCAGATATAGGTGTCGATAGGCATTTCAGATATAGGTGTCGATAGGCATTTCAGATATGATTGCCGATAGGCATTTCAAATATAGGTGCTGATAGGTATTTCAGATGTAGTTTCCGATAGGCATTTAAAAAATAGGTGTCGATAGGCATTTCAGATAAAGGTGTCGATAGGCATTTCAGATATAGGTGTCGATAGGCATTTCAGATATAGGTGTCGATAGGCATTTCAGATATAGGTGTCGATAGGCATTTCAGATATAGGTGTCGATAGGCATTTCAGATATAGGTGTCGATAGGCATTTCAGATATAGGTTTCGATAGGCATTTCAGATATAGGTGTCGATAGGCATTTCAGATATAGGTGCCGATAGGCATTTCAGATATAGTTGCCGATTGGCATTTTAAAAATAGGTGCCGATAGGCATTTCTGATATAGAAGCCGATAGGCATTTCAAATATAGGTGCCGATAGGCATTCCAGATATGGTTGCCGATAGGCATTTCAAATATAGGTGCTGATAGGCATTTCAGATGTAGTTTCCGATAGGCATTTCAAAAATAGGTGTCGATAGGCATTTCAGATATCGGTGTCGATAGGCATTTCAGATATAGGTGTTGATAGGCATTTCAGATATAGGTGTCGATAGGCATTTCAGATATAGGTGTCGATAGGCATTTCAGATATAGGTGTCGATAGGCATTTCAGATATAGGTGTCGATAGGCATTTTAGATATAGGTGTCGAAAGGCATTTCAAATATAGGTGCCGATAGGCATTTCAGATATAGTTGCCGATTGGCATTTTAAAAATAGGTGCCGGTTGGCATTTCAGATATAGAAGCCGATAGGGATTTCAAATATAGGTGCCGATAGGCATTCCAGATATGGTTGCCGATAGGCATTTCAAATATAGGTGCTGATAGGCATTTCAGATATAGTTTCCGATAGGCATTTCAAAAATAGGTGTCGATAGGCATTTCAGATATAGGTGCCGATAGGCATTTCAGATATAGGTGTCGATAGGCATTTCAGATATAGGTGTCGATAGGCATTTCAGATATAGGTGTCGATAGGCATTTCAGATATAGGTGTCGATAGGCATTTCAGATATAGGTGTCGATAGGCATTTCAGATATAGGTGTCGATAGGCATTTCAGATATAGGTGCCGATAGGCATTTCAGATATAGTTGCCGATTGGCATTTTAAAAATAGGTGCCGATAGGCATTTCAGATATAGAAGCCGATAGGCATTTCAAATATGGGTGCCGATAGGCATTCCAGATATGGTTGCCGATAGGCATTTCAAATATAGGTGCTGATAGGCATTTCAGATGTAGTTTCCGATAGGCATTTCAAAAATAGGTGTCGATAGGCATTTCAGATATAGGTGTCGATAGGCATTTCAGATATAGGTGTCGATAGGCATTTCAGATATAGGTGTCGATAGGCATTTCAGATATAGGTGTCGGTAGGGATTTCAGATATAGGTGTCGATAGGCATTTCAGATATAGGTGTCGATAGGCATTTCAGATATAGGTGTCGATAGGCATTTCAGATATAGGTGCCGATAGGCATTTCAGATATAGTTGCCGATTGGCATTTTAAAAATAGGTGCCGATAGGCATTTCAGATATAGAAGCCGATAGGCATTTCAAATATAGGTGCCGATAGGGTCAGATATGGTTGCCGATAGGCATTTCAAATATAGGTGCTGATAGGCATTTCAAATGTAGTTTCCGATAGGCATTTCAAAAATAGGTGTCGATAGGCATTTCAGATATAGGTGTCGATAGGCATTTCAGATATAGGTGTCGATAGGCATTTCAGATATAAGTGTCGATAGGCATTTCAGATATAGGTGTCGATAGGCATTTCAGATATAGGTGTCGATAGGCATTTCAGATATAGGTGTCGATAGGCATTTCAGATATAGGTGTCGATAGGCATTTCAGATATAGGTGTCGATAGGCATTTCAGATATAGGTGTCGATAGGCATTTCAGATATAGGTGTCGATAGGCATTTCAGATATAGGTGCCGATAGGCATTTCAGATATAGTTGCCGATTGGCATTTTAAAAATAGGTGCCGATAGGCATTTCAGATATAGAAGCCGATAGGCATTTCAAATATAGGTGCCGATAAGCATTCCAGATATGGTTGCCGATAGGCATTTCAAATATAGGTGCTGATAGGCATTTCAGATGTAGTTTCCGATAGGCATTTCAAAAATAGGTGTCGATAGGCATTTCAGATATAGGTGTCGATAGGCATTTCAGATATAAGTGTCGATAGGCATTTCAGATATAGGTGTCGATAGGCATTTCAGATATAGGTGTCGATAGGCATTTCAGATATAGGTGTCGATAGGCATTTCAGATATAGGTGTCGATAGGCATTTCAGATATAGGTGTCGATAGGCATTTCAGATATAGGTGTCGATAGGCATTTCAGATATAGGGGTCGATAGGCATTTCAGATATAGGTGTCGATAGGCATTTCAGATATAGGTGTCGATAGGCATTTTTAGATATAGGTGTCGATAGGCATTTCAGATATAGGGGTCGATAGGCATTGCAGATATAGGTGTCGATAGGCATTTCAAATATAGGTGCCGATAGGCATTCCAGATATGGTTGTCGATAGGCATTTCAAATATAGGTGATGATAGACATTTCAGATGTAGTTTCCGATAGGCATTTCAAAAATAGGTGTCGATAGGCATTTCAGATATAGGTGTCGATAGGCATTTCAGATATAGGTGTCGATAGGCATTTCAGATATAGGTGTCGATAGGCATTTCAGATATAGGTGTCGATAGGCATTTCAGATATAGTTGCCGATTGGCATTTTAAAAATAGGTGCCGATAGGCATTTTAGATATAGAAGCCGATAGGCATTTCAAATATAGGTGCCGATAGGCATTCCAGATATGGTTGCCGATAGGCATTTCAAATATAGGTGCTGATAAGCATTTCAGATGTAGTTTCCGATAGGCATTTCAAAAATAGGTGTCGATAGGCATTTCAGATATAGGTGTCGATAGGCATTTCAGATATAGGTGTCGATGGGCATTTCAGATATAGGTGTCGATAGGCATTTCAGATATAAGTGTCGATAGGCATTTCAGATATAGGTGTCGATAGGCATTTCAGATATAGGTGTCGATAGGCATTTCAGATATAGGTGTCGATAGGCATTTCAGATATAGGTGTCGATAGGCATTTCAGATATAGGTGCCGATAGGCATTTCAAGATATAGTTGCCGATTGGCATTTTAAAAATAGGTGCCGATAGGCATTTCAGATACAAAAGCCGATAGGCATTTCAAATATAGGTGCCGATAGGCATTCCAGATATGGTTGCCGATAGGCATTTCAAATATAGGTGATGATAGGCATTTCAGATGTAGTTTCCGATAGGCATTTCAAAAATAGGTGTCGATAGGCATTTTAGATATAGGTGTCGATAGGCATTTCAGATATAGGTGTCGATAGGCATTTCAGATATAGGTGTCGATAGGCATTTCAGATATAGGTGTCGATAGGCATTTCAGATATAGGTGTCGATAGGCATTTCAGATATAGGGGTCGATAGGCATTTCAGATATAGGTGTCGATAGGCATTTCAGATATAGGTGCCGATAGGCATTTCAGATATAGTTGCCGATTGGCATTTTAAAAATAGGTGCCGATAGGCATTTCAGATATAGAAGCCGATAGGCATTTCAAATATAGGTGCCGATAGGCATTCCAGATATGGTTGCCGATAGGCATTTCAAATATAGGTGCTGATAAGCATTTCAGATGTAGTTTCCGATAGGCATTTCAAAAATAGGTGTCGATAGGCATTTCAGATATAGGTGTCGATAGGCATTTCAGATATAGGTGTCGATGGGCATTTCAGATATAGGTGTCGATAGGCATTTCAGATATAAGTGTCGATAGGCATTTCAGATATAGGTGTCGATAGGCATTTCAGATATAGGTGTCGATAGGCATTTCAGATATAGGTGTCGATAGGCATTTCAGATATAGG